>LQHL01001500.1:1141-12205 GCA_001655755.1 Hemisphaericaspora haegerdaliae
TGATGACAGGTCATTGAATAGAAATCTCCGATGGAATGCCGGTTGTGATGATTTGGAGACTTTACAGACACATGGCTTTCAAGAAAAGAAACTTGGAAACAGACCTGCTTTTGAATTACTAGCTTTACAAGAAGAGTAGAAATCTATACATTGTAGAGATGGTTGCTTCTTATACCCATCAATTGTTGGAGCCTGTACTGTTCTAAGGTATGCCAATTTCTTTCTTTGTAATTCTGGGTTCTTATTGAGTCCACGAAGTTTACTATGAAGGGTTTCCCCCGATATGAAAGAATCTTTCAATTCCGGTTTCTGCAATATTGCTAACATTGCACAGTTGAATCGGCATTGGATTCCTCCGAAAAACTCCGACAAAGATTTACTAGTCATTTTCTGGTTTTTGTGTTTTACAATTCGGGTCTCCACTTTCACAAAATAATTATTTTCAAAATTTGCAAATTTCAATTCAATTCAATTCTTTGCACCCATATAAATTCTACTTGATTTCCTTCAATTCCTTTCCCAAATTTTCAACAACACCAATCTATAAAAGAATAAAGTAACAGAATGACTTCCAGCACTAGACCACAAGCCAAGAATTTACGCCACTTGTTATCTCATGAAGCTAGATCACGTCAAGACTCCCCCTTGAAATCAGCTTTCAAATACTTTTCTCAACCAGGTTTGACCTTTTTAGGTAATGGATTGCCCTTGGCTGATTACTTCCCCTTTGATAAGATCACTGCTGATATTGCAATTCCATCATTTGAAAATGGTATGGGTGTTCCAATAACTGATGAAAATAAGACAGTTATTGAAATTTTCAAACGTAAGGAATTAAATAACCCCAAGGATCATCATATTGAATTGGCAAGAAGTTTACAATATGGTCATACTGAAGGTCAACCGGAATTAATGTCATTTGTAAGGGAACATACTGATTTAATTCATAGGGTTCCTTATGAAGATTGGGATGTTCTTGCTACTGTAGGTAACACTGAAGCTTGGGATTCAACCTTACGTACGTTCTGTACCCGAGGTGACTCAATCTTAGTTGAAGAATACTCATTCTCTTCTGCATTAGAAACTGCTCATTCATTGGGAGTTAACACTGTTCCTATCAGCATGGATGAAAATGGGATTATTCCAGAAGCTTTAGAACAAGTATTGAAAAACTGGGTAGGTAGTCAACCCAAGTTGTTATACATTGTTGCTACTGGTCAAAACCCAACTGGTTCTTGTTTAAGTGCTGAAAGAAGATTGGCAATCTATGATATTGCATGTCATTATGATTTCATTATTATTGAAGATGAACCATATTACTTTCTTCAAATGGAGACATACACCCAGGATAAGTCTGCTCGTCAAGGTAAAACGGTTCATAATCATGAAGAATTTATTAATTCTTTAGTTCCATCTTTCATTTCATTGGATATTGAAGGTAGAGTTATAAGATTGGATTCATTCTCTAAAGTTTTGGCCCCAGGATTAAGATTCGGTTGGATTGTTGGACAAACTACTTTGTTGGAAAGATATTTCAGATTGCACGAGGTCACTATCCAAACCCCTTCTGGTTTCACTCAATCTTTGACTAATGGATTATTACAAAAATGGGGTCAGTCAGGATACTTGGATTGGTTAATTGGTTTAAGAGCAGAATATACCAAGAAAAGAGATGTAGCAATAGACACCATTGACAAATTATTCCCCAAACAAGTTGTATCCTATCATCCACCAGTGGCTGGGATGTTCTTTACCATTGATATTGATGCATCTAACCATCCTAAATTTAATAAATTCGGTAATGATCCAACTAAGGTTGAAACTTCCATCTATGAACAAGCAATTAAACAAGGGGCGTTGTTGATTCCAGGATCTTGGTTTAAGGTTGAAGGTCAATCTTCTCCACCACAAAAAAACTTACTGGTTAACACCAGTAAGAAAAATATGATCTTCTTTAGGGGAACATATGCTGCTGTTCCATTGGACCAATTGGTTATAGGCTTAGAAAAGTTCGCTAAGGCTATTGAAATCGAATTTGAATTATAAAGTTCGTTTACTTATTTATTTATTTAGAGCAACTACATTTTTTTTTGCAACCAAATGTAATTTTATTAGTTTATATAAACACTTAATCATAAAAATCTTTATACTAGAGGTTAAGTTTATAAGAAATTTGAACCTGCTGACCAGTTCATTGTCGAGTGATTGTTTAGTCCCCTCTTATCTTCTTCGAGACATGTTTTTTGTAAAAGGAAGCTTATCAAGGCGTCGGGTTAGTTGATATCATTGAACAATACGAGATATGGTGACATTTCCGAAAGTCATATGACCCCGACAGTACATGTAAACCGTAGTTATTGTATTTGATAGATTATTGTGAAAGATTGGTGATTTTCTATTCACCTCAGAGTAAGAGTGATGACAGTGAAACGAGCTACCCAAAGACATACATATAAATCTTCTAATGGGATCACAGGTTTAAGAGAAATCAGTCTCAACAAGTTCTTTCCATCCCCATGACGTCAGTGAGATCCTATTAGTTGTATAAGATTAGGTTTGACGGGGGACGCAAGAGTCAATGAAACTTTAAAAGGGTGTAATCTCGTGATTACGTCATTCATTTTATTTATTGATGATTTGTTTTCCCAAGTAGATCCCTGGAAATAGATCGACACGATTCAGTGATAAAAAAGATCTAGGACAAACAGGAGAAACTGTGTAGAAAGAATTAACACCCTGATCTGCCTAATACCTATGATTAATCAAGTAACTGAGAAGAGAGTGGTCGATACTAATTTCCCCCTATTGAAGAGAAACAAGATCAAGCTGTAAGGTTTTTCTGGGGCAGGGATCAAAAAATTGTAACCTTAACGGAAAAAATGCCGAACACATCGGCAAATCCCCACCATTCCGAATTTAGAAAAGCGCATTACTCGTAGTTGGGATATATCTCCACAAAATTGTTAAAATATAGATGATCGAAAAGGGTGTAGGTGCACAGTTACATTACATCTACGACAAGGTATGTTAAAAACAAAACATGAGATTTAATCCCGGTATGGCGGAAAAGTGCATACAACCATGAAATTTTTTGACACCTTTATGTATTGATCATCGGAATTATTTTAAAATTAAAGTGTCGGAAGTATTGGAAGAAATGATGATTACTTAACAAAAAAAATAATCATGAAAATCCTATAAGTTTATGCCTCATGAAGTTCACTCTTACTCCTATTTCAAACCAAAGTGGCTTTTTGTTTTATTGGTCAAATAGCTAATGGAAGTATGGAGATGTATTTTTAACACATTCAATTGTTGTCACGTGCTTATCTGGAATTTATTAATTTTAATTTTAATTCTTTTTTTTTTTTTTATCTTAAGCAAATTAAATTTCATCTTTTTATTGCCGACACAGAAAATAATAATAATAATACTCATACTAATAGTAAGAAAAAAGTTAAGCTTTAATACTTTTAACAATAGGGTAATAGTATTTCTCGTATTAGTAGTATCCTATTAGTAAACAAACAGACAGAAACAGGAGATTGAAATACTCCAATATTCCATAGAAAAATAGAATCAAAAAAAGAAAAAGAAAAAGTCAAAGTCAAAAGCACAGTAATGCAAATTTCTTGAACCCGTTTTTAAACTTCAATCAACCCTTTTATCAAAAGCCAAAAAAAAAAGAAGAAGAAGCACTCTTCTTCCAGCATCCAGGAAAAAGAAAACCTTATTACTCTAAAACTTTTTAATTAAAAATATTCAACCTTTTAAAGAAAAAGCATCTGCATTTTTTATATTCAAAACATCTTTTACCCTCATAGATCACCAGCTAGTTGTCATCCAGTTACATGTATACAAGTATATTAGTCATACCTAGTCCAAAATAATTTATCAAAAAAGAAAAGAACCATGTCTACCGATACTGCCCCAGCTGCTACATTCAAAGAACATTCAACATGTCCGTCGCAACCCCAAGTTCAATCCGCATCAACTCCCCAACAACAACAACAACAACAACAAACTATCTCATCGTTAACTCGACTTATTCAAGAATCTACTTCCAATTTATCTACACCAAGTATATCGCAAAATGTATCCGAGGTTTCCCTTGATAAAAAAATTACTTCGTCAACAATCACTCCGACAAGTATAAGATCGGCAAATTTAAAGTCGTCCACTTCTGGATTAGCCATAGACACAAACGTAAGAGTAGCTACAACTGCAATTTCAACTGATGCTCTTAGCACCAGTGCCACTAGTGCTGCTGTTCCAATGAAACAAGATTCATCGTTTGGAAGTGCTATTACCTATGATGACCTTGCTCACGTTTCATCCATGACGCCAACTTCACCATTTCATAGACAATCTTCAAACTCAGTATCATCAAATCAAATGTTTCAAAATAGAGACACTGCTCTATCCAAATCAAGTTCAAGTCCAAGAATTATTAAGAACAATTCAAGTACTCATTCATCTTTCTATATTGGCGGAGAAAGTTTATATTCATCAATTCCATATTCTGCTCCTGGTGGATCGAGAAATAATAGCACTATTTCTACCAATAATGTCCCACCATCAATGAATCGTGAGGGTTCCTTTTCATCGATCAATGAAAATGGTTCAAGTACTCATATTCCAAATTTACCTAATGGTCAACCAATTTCATCGATTCATATTCAATCTCCTCAAGTGAGTTCATCATCCATAGAACCTAGATTTATTGTTTCAAAACAGAGAGTAGCACAGGCTCAAGCAGCTCAATTATCAACTTCACAACGTTCTGGTTCACAATCAGGGGGGTTATCATATTTCTTTTCCCTGAAAGGTAAACCAGTAAAGAAAGAATCTTCATCTACTGATTTGGGTTATTTTTATAACAATTCATTCCAAGATAGTCCCACTATTATGGCCAGTTCACCATCTTCGATTTCTTCTGCAGAATCCTCTAGTTCAAATATTCAATATTCAAGACATAGTTCAATGGCTAATTTGAAAAGATTCTTCAAAAAAAGTTCTTCAAGAACTTCAGAAACTCCAGTTTCTAATTTATCTACTTCATTAAGATCAACCCAAGGAGTTCCTCAAGCTGTATCTATTCCAAATGTACCGAATACTCCAAGTAATTCATATCAAGGAGCACAATCATTTAATCCATCATCAATAACCACCAGTTCATCAAATGCATCAATTTCTCAATCACCAGTTGGGTACACTGGACCCAGTTCAGTTTCTATTTCTCGTTCATCAACTTTACAAAACAAGATTAGTTATCAAGAAAGACGTCAATCATTACTGACTGTCATCAATCCAGTCCAGCAATTACCTTTTTCAAAAAGATATGGGAAATTTGGTGAAAGTTTAGGTGCTGGTGCCGGTGGTGCAGTTAAACTTGTCAATAGATTAAATGATAAAAAAGTTTTTGCAGTTAAAGAATTCCGAGCCAAATATCCTAATGAATCCAAACGTGATTATGCCAAAAAGATAACTGGTGAATATTGTATTGGATCTACTTTAAAACATCCAAATATTATTGAAACTGTTGAAATTTGTTATGAAAATGAAAGAATTTTACAAGTCATGGAATATTGTGATTTCGATTTATTTGCTATTGTAATGTCTAACAAAATGAGTAGAGAGGAAATTAATTGTTGTTTTAAACAGATTTTATCTGGTATTCATTATTTACATTCTATAGGGTTGGCTCATCGAGATTTGAAATTAGATAATTGTGTAATTGATAATCGTGGCATTGTTAAAATTATTGATTTCGGATCCGCGGTGGTCTTTTCATATCCATTCACAAAGACTTTGATTGAATCTCAAGGTATAGTTGGTTCTGATCCATATCTTGCCCCTGAAGTTTGTGTATTTAACAAATATGATCCAAGACCAGTTGATGTTTGGTCAGTAGCAATCATATATTGTTGTATGATGTTAAAGAAATTCCCTTGGAAAGTACCTAAATTAAGTGATCCAAGTTTCAAATTATTCGCCAGTCGTGGTGAACTCACTCCAATTGCCGAAATGTTGAAACGTACACCACAAGACCTTACGGAATCAACAAGTAATCATTCAAATGGATTAAGTAGTCTTGGTGATATTTCAGAAGCACTTGAAGAAGAAATTGAACATGATAAACCTAAAGATCATACATCCAATGAAGTAGGTGCCAACCGTCTCTTACTTGCACTTCCTGAAGATTGTCGTCCATTGATTGGTAGAATGGTTGAATTGGCTCCTGCATGTAGAATCACTATGGATGAAGTCATGCAAGATGATTGGTTATGTTCAGTAAATATGTGTACTGTTGATGAAAGAATTGATAATTCCGGTAGTGTAAATCATAGAGTTGTGAGTTGCGATGATCATGAACACACTCAAGTTGATCAATCTAAGGCACATATTGCTGCTTTTGATAAAAATAAGAAGAAGTAATGGGTTTGGTTCTATTAGTGTAGTGTGTTCTTTTTAATTATATTATTTGTAATAATAGTGAAAAAATTAATACATTTTATAGAGAGTTTTACAGCGTGCATTCTCCAATGTAAGGTTATAGATAGCATCTGCGTGCGTATTCGTCGTTCAAGGTAGCTCGACCACCAAGAAACTCAAAAGCAAGAGCATATAAATCATCAAAAGTAAAATGCATTAAATATACCTATATATACAAGAAAATAAACCTCTCCTTTAAGGAACAACTTTAACACCTATCACATGGGCAGTACCAATCACACTACCAACAATAGCCTTCATATCAGTGTCTTTATGTCTATCATCAGTCTTCTTAATCTTGGCAATTTCATAAACATGTTTCAAACTGACTTCTCCAACATATTCCTTCTTGGCTTTCCCACTTCCCATCTGTACACCAGCAGCTTTCATCAATAACCATGAAGTAGCAGGGGATTTCATCTCGAATGTGAATGTTCTATCTGGTTTAACTTTGATTTGTACTGGAATTGGAGTGTCGGGGATATAATGAGCAGTACGGGCATTGAATTCTTTACAGAAATCAATGGCTTTTACACCCTTGGACCCAAGAGCTGGACCAACTGGTGGTGCTGGCGCAGCTTTTCCTGCTCCAACTATTAATTTAACTAATGCTCCCTTGGTTGACATTCTCTTGGTGTATACCCTATTTCCTTAGTAAAATGTATTCAATCAGTCAGTCTTGAAAAATTTGATTGAACTTTTTTTCTTTCCGTAGTCGTGCAATGAGGGACGAAAATTTGAGCTACTTAAAACTCTATACATCCACCCCGATGGGCCGTGAGACTGAGAGACTTGGCGACTACTATTAGAACTGATAACCAAGAAGTAAAAACATAGAAACAAACAGGGATGATTAAAACACTTTCGTTGAGTACTCGAGCCAAGACAACAGCTCTTAAACAACCTCGTGAATTATTCGTATATGCTCGAGATGCCGATGGAGAATATATCTATGATGAAGAAAAAGTTAGAAATGAAAATGTATCTTATTATTATTTCCCCAATTCTAAACTTGATGAAACCAGGATTGATTTATCTGCTGGGTTTGGTAAGTTTAAAAAGATTCCATCTGAACAAAATGTCGCTGATTTTGGATCATTTTTGAAGGCTATTCAACAACATGAACAACAAACTCAAGAGAAATTGACTGGTGATATTGTGACTTTCCGTGGAATCATGACCAAGATTCTAGCATTGCCTTATAATCTTCTTGATCCAATTGATTTAAATATTGTGCCGTTTGATGGACAATTATTCATTGCACAGGATAGGACGATTGAATTAAGGAGGATAAATGATCAAGAAGAAGAAATGAAGAAGAACAATCCAATTGATAAATATGAATATTTCAAAAAATGTGAATACGGAGGATATAAATTTGAAACTATAGCTACATTACCACGTTCATGGGCTGAATCTTCTCGTGGTACAATTGAAAAACGAAATAAAAAAATCGTTAGTAATTATGAACAATACCTTTCAGTAATTAAAACCGGAATTGGGAATGTGAAATTATTATTGGCTGGTGAAGTGGACTGTGTATGGGATTACTTACCTGATGATAGGAAGAAGACTCTTGATCATTACGCTGAATTAAAGACTACTAGAGTGCTTGAACTGAATGGAAATGTAGTTACTTTCGAAAAGAAGTTGTTTAAAACTTGGTGTCAATGTTTTTTGATGGGTATAAGAAATATAGTGTATGGATTCAGAGATGATGAGTTTGGATTGAAAGATATTGAAGTTTACAAGACGGATGAAATCCCAGTTTTAATTAAGGAGAATCCTCTTACTGCAAATAATAAAAATAAAATTAATTGTATTAATGCTTTGAAATGGTATGGGGCTGTATTAGATTGGATTATAGAGTCAGTGGATAGGAATGATGAAAGTAAGAGTTACAGATTGAGCTATGATCCTGGAACAAGAACGTTCTCATTGATGGAATTGCTTGGTGATGAAAACAAAAAATTTAGAAATGGTGAAATATTAACTGAAGAATTCAAACAATGGAGAAAGAGTAATGCCTAAAATATATAAATATATAGAAAGACATACATTCATCGAAAGTAAAATCGTATAATAAAAGGCTAATTATATAAAAAAGCATCAACAAACTAAAAATCGTAAAGAACAAAATATTTGTATAAAAAACTCCTCCCAAATAGTAGTATAACAAATTCAATAATTTGGAAAACAACAAATAACAAATAACAAATAACAAAAGGTATCAACACTAAGTAATACAAAAAATTCAAATAAAAAACAAAAAATAATCATTCAATAGCTCGAGTTCTCTTCATTTAGAACTTTCCCTACCCCATATTCCTTAGCATAATCTCAAAAAAAGGTGTATATAGTTTATAATATCAAACAGCTCATAAAAACGTACAAGACCCAGGGTATATATTTTTGGATAATCACACCCTCGCCAGATATGCTTGCACAAACAATTTCGTTTCTTTCTCGGCGTTTATTACGTCGACGCAGCCGAATTCTTCTTCTTTTTCATCCCACTAGGATTTAAAACCACACAAGCATTTCCATCAGCATCAATTCTATAATGGGTTTTAAGATGTTGTGCTAAATTATCTGATCTTGAAAACTTCTTTTCACAATATTTACAATGAAATGGTCGAATGTTTGAATGAACACTTCTAATATGTCTTTTCAAATGTTCGGATCTTTTGAATTGTTTTTCACATTCTTGACATGGGAATGTTCCTTGTGAACTTGGAACGAGTGACCCATTAGATTTCTTAGATTCTTTTTCATTTCCATTTTTAGAAGTGGTGGCATTGGTTGGATTCGATGTTGAACTGGTAGTAGTTGTAGTAGTTGGAGACAACGGTGCGATTTGTCCCGATTGAAGTGCAGAACCACCGGCACTACCATTATTTCCTTCCAAAACATTTCCAGAACTCTTACGTCTCTTATGGAGCTGTTGTTTCTTTATCTTTTCTTGATCATCCATTACGATTCCAAGTCCATTTGACACGCCATAAGCTTGACTGGCGGCAGTGGTGGCGGCAGCATTTCCAAATTGGAAGGAGTTTCTTCTGGTAATTGTTTTGGATACGGCACCAGACATACTATGTGATCGACTATTCTTTTTATGCAAGACACCTTTGATTGGACTAACAATTTCGCCGGTGTTGCCGTTGGTGGTAGTTATATCGATTTGATTGTTCATCCAGGAAGACATAATCACATTGGACAATTCATGATCGCAATCTGGATTATTACCCATACTGAAATCAAAGTGTGGAGTTGAAGTTGATCGAGAATGATGAACAAATTTAGGTGGTGCGCTGATTGGTGGTGAACCAAATTGCGCTACGTTAGTTTGAAGCGGACTCACGAGCGACGATTGGATTTGAGTCTGTCTAGGTGCCTTGTATGTGGTGGTATTGGTAAATAAGGTAGTCAAACTAGGTGAACTTAATGAAGTATTGAGTTTATTGGTGAATAATTGTTTAGGATTGATTGTTGGTTCTTCATATTGTTGTTGGTTCATGGCTGCAATCGAAGCTTCTGCAGCTGCTGTAGCAACTGCCACTGAGGTGGGGTCAAGACTATTTACTACGTCAACAAGATCCGGTGAGGGTGAGCTAAAGTTTGGTTGTGTAATTGATTGGAGTTGTTGGCTCTGAACACCCAGTATATTATTGGGTTGGGCTTGTTGGATTGTTCCTCCGGTTCCTGGAGTACGTAATGATAACAAAGTTAATTGGTCAATTGGAATTGTAGTTGAATTTTGTCTAGCTTGTCTTGAAAACGGTGTCGAAGGAACTTTTGGTGTAGTTGAACTAGTTTGAGCATTTGAGGAAGCCGATGAAAACGACAGTGATGATGATGAAGTTGCCGACGTATTTGGGGTAGTAAAATAATTTGCTAAAGAATTTGATGAAGAAAAATTGCTTATTATTTCATCTGGTTCTAATTTTAGATTATTGATTACTTGTTGGACTTGTGCAAAGTCAGCTTGAGCTTGATTGACTTGACCCAATTGTTGTTGCAGTTGTTGCTGTTGTTGTTGCTGTTGTGGAAATTGTTGGGGAGGTATCTGAACGTAGAGTTGTGGATGTTGCTGTTGAGACAGGTCCAAGAATTGATAATTTGTCAAAAAGATTTCATCATTCAACTGCAAAGACTCTGGGACTACCGGTTGTTGCGGCTGTTGCAGTTGTTGCAGTTGGAGTGGCGGTTGTTGCAGTTGTAGTGGCGGTTGGGTATGAGGTTGGGGTTGTATTTGTTGAGTGTATTGATTATCAAACAAACTTTCTGTGTATTGGGAATCAAATGTGAAAACTTGGTTTTGACTATTCGAATTCCCCAGGGTATTAGTTGTATTGCCATTAAAAAAACTAGTAGTAGCTGCATTTTCAAAAAGAGGTTGGTAATCCAGTGTCATTGTAGGTGTGGATTTCGTGTTGTAAATGGTAAGGGCAAAAGTACTTTATGTAGAAAGAAATAAGTACCCAAATTATAAAGGTGTGGTTGGTACGATTTTTTGAGTTTTAGTGGTGGATAGATTTAATTATTTTTTTTTTATTTATAGTTTTGTGT
>LQHL01001681.1:2234-23731 GCA_001655755.1 Hemisphaericaspora haegerdaliae
AGTAGAATACAGTTGGATACAAGATATGATCAACTATTGGCTATTAACTATATGAAAAACCTTTAGAAAATTGGGAAAGACTATATCACATAGATTATATTGTACCAAATCAATCAGTGGAATAATTAATGAGTGAGTTTTTTATTACAAATAATGTAAAACAATTAAACTATATAGAGAACAATTAGTTAAATTCAGTATTTACCAAGAAGAAGGTCCGAAAGCCTGGCCTTCAGGTAAGATTTCTCTAATATTAGTCACAACATTATAATCAACAGTGTTGATAACATTATTGCCCCACCAGTTTGGGGCGTTAGTGTTGGTCATAGCAATTGTGAAGAAAATAATTAATGAACACCATGCTAAACCGATATCCAAACCAGCAGACAACGAATAGTTATACTTGGTCCACCAGTGGAACCACTTCTTCTTAATCCACCAACCAAACGTTAAACCAACAGCACAGTAAGAGGTATAGTTGTATGGGGTGGCTGGGGGAATGTAACCAGTACCAGAGAAGAAAACTGGCCAATTCAAATACTTGATAGGACTGTTGGGCCATTTCTTTAAAACCAACCAATTTATCACTGGTAAAATGGCACCAATAAGGAAGAACCATAATAACCCATCGTAAAGTTGGCCGGGAGAGAATTGACGTTGTGGACCAATAACACCCCAAATGATCGATGCATTGAAGAAGACCCTACCGTTTGGACAAGTATAGTGGTTTGCTTGGGTAGGAGTACATAATCCGTCAATTGCACCATAAGCCCATTTTAAAACAGCTACTTGGACTAAAGAACCCCAGACGGTAGCAATAAATTGCGCAGCAAACAAAAGTCTTGGAGCAATCTTCATGTAATGACCCAACTTCATATCTTGAACAAATGTGACTGCTTGATAATTAGTAATGTAAGTGAAAGTCTTGACAAGGAACATAGCATTGTATTTACCAGGTAACATATAACCAGCAATAAATTCAGCAATAACGTTTAATCCGACCATAATATTTGTAAGGGCATAAATAAGAGCAATAGCTGGTAGGAAGCTTAGAGCGATTAAAAGGGAGATGACAAGGGCCCAAATTGGCATGTCTGTTGACCATGCTCTACAAACAGCAATAGACATACCGAAGGTGACTAAGAATACGACAACATACCACCAGTCTGGGCATTCCTTGTATGCTTTCATTAATCTAGCGTGAACATCTGGCTTTTCTTCTCTCTTGACATACTTAATAAGGTCCTTACCATGGAATAAAATAGTATGCATAACAGTAGCTGTAATGGCTGCAAATGATAAACCATAAGAGATGGCAAAGGTTGTTGATAAGAAGAGTGGGGAATATTTTTCATATTCCAACCTGTCAAATTGAAAGGTTTCTCTATTAATGATCCTAGAGACATTATAAGTTTGTTGATATCGATCGAATGAACCAGATGACGAAATCGGTAAGTACTGGGCAAACCAAGTATTGGAATAATGAATGGCTGGAACAGCGATCCAGAAAATAACAACAATAGATAAGAAAATAGTAGCAATTGTGCCTGCAGGTGGAATCAAAGGAGAACCAATATAACCTGCAATTTGATTCCAGTCAAAAGCAATACTGTTTGGGAACATACCTAAACCAGAGGAAGAACCAAATATTTGATTGACGATGACGTTTTGTGGTTTGATCCAAGTTACCCAAGAGAAGTATGATAATGCTTGGAAGATGAATCCAGGGAACCAATAGTAGACAAAACTAGCAATACCGACGATACCGAAGAAAGCCAAACGAGAAATCTTCCACCCGTTGGCAGGATGGTTTTCATTAACATGAAGATTAGTTAAGAAGACAGCAGAAACAAGATTAGAGGGCCAAATGGCAGCTGCTGGTTCAACGACAATTCTTCTCATGATACCACCAAAGGCAAACCCAATACATTGAGTTGACCAGATCAACAACAACCCGAAACCCCAGCCGAAATCAATATTGTAGAATTTATTTTGGGCCAATAAAATATCAGTAGCATAGGCAGCACCACCACCGAAAGAAACGTTTGCCATAATAGTGATAATAGTGTGCTCCTTGACGTTAAATGGACCAGGGTTTAATGGCATACCAAATATTTTCCAGTTGGGAACTGTCAAGTACCAAAGTCTACCTAAAGGATAAGCCAAAATTGAAGTAACAAAAGTAGTAAGTGCAAATGACGGGGAGTGGAAACTGAATAAGATATTCATACCATTTCCTAACGTCGTCAACATGAGTCCAAGGACCCACATTCTTAGTGTGTTTTGTGGAAGGGTTGTATCGTCGGTACTTGGAACAGCCGCACGTACTTCTGGATATGGTGAGTCATCTTCAACTTTTATTTGGGCATAATCGTCTTCGAGAGCTTCGCTCATTAAATTGGAAGTAACTGGATCAAATTCCGCAGACTTGACAGACATGGCCGCAATCAACTTCTGGTCAGCTTCATAGTCGTCACTAATAACTTTCTCATTAATAATATGGTGCTCCTTTTCTTTCTCGGTCATGAGAATTTCTCTGATTTTATCCATCTTGACAAATTGTATGTTTCAAAAACCAGAACCAGATATGTACACCCGTAAAGTTGTTTAGAAAAGAATACAGATTCCGAATACAACCAGGGTTGTGCAAATTAATTTGTATTTCAATTTCGAAGAGATAATGATCTATTTATATGGCGTGGAATAAAATGCACCCAAGTGTGGTCTTCCAGGTATTAAGTGAATAATGGGAAATGGGGTAATAGATAAGTAGAATGGCTTAGATTGGGTTACGTTTTAAGCGCCCCAAAGTGGAACTTCGATTATTGTTGTACATCAAAGATTAATTGTAAACTAAAATTTGCAGCATTGTTTTTTTACTCTCGGAATTCAATTTCGGTGGAGAAGTTTATACAATGGAATCAATTCACATGTAGCTATTGAATTTCAGAAACGAATCCCCTCTGGCAATACCTACTTGAACAATACACAATATGTGACCGTGAGCAGATGGCTTCAAACTTTGTTGGTTCATTAAAGATAAGAACTCACTCATAGAAATCTATATTTGGAATTACGTCAAATTATCGTATACCACTCTTGGGATTTCCTATTTGAGAAAAAAACAATTAAATTGTTGATTTGGTCTAACTACTCTCTTTCGTTCACCAACAAAATATTTCTAGAGAGCAGAAAATTCATGAACTAAAGGAGATACCCACAGTTGCCGGTCCTTGATTGCATTGGCATAGCTCACTGTTAAGAAAGTCACAATGTTCCAAATATACTATACTCTATTCATGAGGGTTAGCGCAAATACTCTCTCACGAGTGGAATTCAAGTTCCGACCTTGATGCCGGTTCTCTTTTTTTACAATCCATTTTTTTCGCAATTACCCGAGCCTTTCCTTATGATGGAACGGCATCAAAAATTATTAGATTTCGAAATTAGGTCACAAGATTGCGAAGGAATACCTAGTAATTTTTTTAAAAAGGTTCATTATCATCAGGGGGTTTAAAGGAACAAATACTGGAAACAAAGGACGTCATTTTACTAATCTTCCTTGACCCCACAGGGCTATAAAAATTGGAGCAGCGAATATAGAGATCTAGTAAGATCCCATTCACACGGCTCTAGAACAGGTATATCGAAGTTATGTGGCACTCATTATAGAGACAATTAGGTGCTTTCTTCGCCGGTATCGCGTCTCTTTGTTTCAAAGAACTAGGGAATTAGAACAAAGAATTCCGCGAATAAACCCGACAACCCGAAATTCAGAACAACCAAACTTGCCATTTAAAGTCGGGTATTTGCAAGTCCAACAGCTTGAAATCTTTACTGCCATACTATACATTTTGTTAAACTTATCAAAAAGAAACGAAACTCAAAAGTTTTGTGCCTTAGATTCAAATCTTACCACAATTAGCCGAGCTACACAATCACTATTTAGAATCATTATTAAAGTTAAATAAACAGTTTCTTATTTGTAAATCTAATAAATTTCTATCCCCTTGAAATACAAAACCCTACCAGGGAGTCAACTTTACCCGGTTCGTCATGGAGCCGATCCAGTTATTCGCCAAATTCTTTTCATCTGACATTTCATCATCACTTTACTCCTCTACATTATCTTAGGCATTAGATCCTGTACCTCTATCTTTTTGAAATGACTCTTCTGAAAGCTATAGTGCCTAGCTTATAGGGTTCTCACCTTTTCTAAAACAGGCCGCGAAGAAGCCGATCCCACCATCTTGCTTGGGATTTGCACGGACGCACCCGCCGGCTAACCTTTCCCGTTCTTTGGGGTCCTCGGAGATTGATGTAAATTCTTCTTCCCAGCCTCTTCTTTCCCAAGTTGGAATGACGATATCACGAGGTGCCAAATGCCAACCTTGACCTTTTATTTCAGGATCACTTAAAAGATCAACTACTACCTTTTCATTTTCTTCTGAATGGATCGAACAGGTTGAATAGACGACCTTTCTTGCCAGAGGAAATTGCATCGCGTGCTTTACAATCTTGAACTGAAATCCAGCTAATTTGTTTAGCCTTTCCTTATCGATGTTCTCACTATCTTGTTCACTGAACGAATCCTCCAAGGCTCTACCAAAAATACCAGATCCACTACAGGAGGGATCGACCACTAACCCGGTGACTTCTTTAAAGTCATTTGGATCAGTTGTCAAGAAATCAGCATGTGTGATATGAATCAAGTCCTTTCTGCCTTTACCCGTTGCTCTTTCACACATCATTTTCAATATTTCGACCCTCTTAGAATCTCTCTCAAATGCATATACAACAGAATCAGAATTTGGTAAATATGAAGCAGCATGAGTTGTTTTATTCCCTGGAGCAGCACATGCGTCGATGACTTGATAATGTACATCCAAAGGATCTTCATTAAGAATATGACCTGGGAAACACGAAGCGCGATCCTGGATAATTATTTCGCCGCTTTTATATGCTTCTGTTGAAGTGAGCTTTTCTCTAGGGAAAATTCCAAATAAATTGGGGATATGGTCATCTGAATATATCATACCAGTACTAGTCAATTCTTCTATGGTACTTACTGGTTGAAGGTTTCTGAAAAATGCATGCTTCTTAAAGAACGCCGCCAGTTCGATCTTGATAGTATTAATTCTGAACCATCTTACCGGTGTCTCATCTTCATCTGCTTCTTTTGTTGGCAAATCCTCGGCTGATTTTGCTTTATATTTCAATTTCAATTTAGTGAACTCTGCTTGAAGTCTGGTTTTATTTTGAAGAAATGCATCTTTGATTGGATGTTTCCCGCTTTGAATTCTTCCTTTCGAAGAGAAGAGCAAATCGTGGACTAACAATGCTAATAATTCATCGCTAATCTTTAACTTTTTCATTTGCAAAGATTGCTTGATTTTAGACTTTCGTATGACTATATCAATGAACTCTTTGTATTTTAGCGTGGAATATACCACGGCATAAATATGCTTAGGTGAGTTTACTAGCTTAGACTCATTAAATATACGTGATTGAAGACTTCCATTTCCTCGTTTATTGGGTTTTAGAAATTTTTCAGCTTCAAAATACAACTTCATTGTGGTTATGGTATGTAATGCAACAGTTGAACTTTCGAGATGATCTTCGGATGGATTTTTTTTTCATGATGGATATTAGAAACGCACTGAAAAATTAAATAGTTGGAGAAACAAACCGATAAGACTGCTGCTTACATGGATTCAACTCTCGCAGCATATGTCATTTTTCGTCTCTGTGATTAATCAAAGTCAGATAACTCAATATTAGAATTTTGTTCGTATATTGCAATTTTCTTCATATATTACAATTTCAAGATAAGCTCCAAAAAGTTGTAGAGAACTTCCCTCTTAGATCTTTGCCACAATATCGTACACCTATGTAAAATCACTTAATCACGTTTATCCTATAAATTCTCAGTTACCAATCTATAAACAACATATTTGTTCATGGTTGGAAATGCCTTTCACCAAACAGAATCTGTTTGAGAAAGTGGCTGAAACATATGCAGGAACTGAGATGTTTCTTTTCGCAAATGGCGAAAAAAGTTGTCCAGTAAATATTAAGAAGGTAAATAATGTGTTACATGTCCTTATCAAGTTTGTGTCCCCTCGGGATAAATAGAAATCATACACATTATAATATGCCTACTCCTCCACCCAATGCTTACAAAGAGGGTCATAAGTTGATTGTGGGTACACATCAAGTTTCGATCATTAAATACATATCGGAAGGTGGCTTTGCACATGTCTATACATGTCATATTGAACCTCCATTCCAAGGTTCAAATGTTGCCTGTTTGAAAAGAGTTGTTGTTCCAAGTAAATGGCAGTTGAGTCTTTTGAGACAGGAAGTGGATGCAATGAGAAGATTGAGAGGCAACAAACACATTGTGTCCTACATTGATTCGCATGCATCCAGATTAAATAGTAGTCCTGGATCACCACAACGATACGAAGTATTTCTACTTATGGAATATTGTGATAAAAATGGTCTCATAGACTTTATGAATACGCGATTGGTTCACAAATTAACAGAGGCGGAGATTGTTGACATCATGTATCAAATAACTATAGGAGTTGGAATGTGTCATCATTTACGACCACCCTTAATTCACAGGGATCTCAAAATAGAAAATATTTTAATTGATGGAAAAGGGGTTTTTAAATTATGTGATTTTGGATCTTCAGTAAATTATTTACCGCCGCCAAAATCTCCTCAAGAATTGCAATTAATGAAAGATGACTTGTTGCAGCATACGACCCCACAGTATAGAGCCCCTGAAATGATCGATCTTACGAAGGGATTTCCAATCGATGATAAGCTGGATATTTGGGCATTAGGTATCTTACTATATAAATTATGTTACTATACTACTCCATTCGAGCTGCCAAATCAAAACTCTTTAGAAGAGTTAGATCGACAGATTTTGAATTGTTCAGAAACTTTAAGGTTTAGAGATCAACCAGGACTGATGTTTTCCCCTAGATTAAAAAATATAATAAAGGTTTGTCTTCGTGGAGACCCAAGACGAAGGCCAAATGCTGTACAATTATTGGGTGAAATTGTTGCAATGAAAGGAGAAACTGAAATGCCAAATGTAATTCCATATAGTGTCAGAGAGCAGCTCAAGGTCAAACCAGTGGAAGAAATCAAGAATCAACCAGTTCCAGTGCTAGCAGTGGATAATTTCACATCAAACAGAGTTCCAAAAGAAATCAATGGGAAAGTGAGTGTCAAACCTGATCCTTTCGCCGCCATTGATAGAACCAAAATGCTCAGATCTCCATCCAAAGCTCATGTTAATACATCTCTATATCCAGAGGAACCAAAATCTATACCTAAACGTCCATTGAGTGCATTTTATGAGGGAAATCTTGGCCGCATATATTCTCAAGGAAACAATTCAACCCCTTCGATCCAGAGCCACGTGAAACAAGAACTCGTTAGGGGAGAAACCTATGAATTTGGCGAATCAGAGGGAACATTAGAATTTTTGAAGACAAGAGAAGAAGGATCTTATAGTCCCCATAAGAGAAACGACACTGGTGGTAGTATAAGTTCCTTAGTGAACAATATTCGTAGAATTGCCACAGGTGGTAATGGAGTTAGCCAAAATGATACTGGTGGATCAACGAAACACATCAGAAGAAGGAGCATTCAATCCCTAAAGGAAATCTTTACTGGAGGGTCGATAACCAACGGAGACAGCAATGTCCAAGCCGAAATTCAAGAAGAGATTCCAGCTAAGAAATTATCGATCCAAAAACGAATGCAGTTACTTTTCAACCAAACCGAGAAGCATGGTATTCCAAAGGTGGCTCTGGGATATGGGAGATTCACTGATGAATCAGATGATATAGACTCAATAAATGTTCACGTTGAAGCTCCATCAATTTCGAGATCAAGCTCGTTCAATATTAAGTCTCACCTTGTTCCACCTAAGATTCCATTGAATTTATCCTCCAAGAGAGAGAAAGTGGAGAATAGCGAATCTTTACGCAATAAAAAGGTGAGAAGTAAACATTCAGGGAAAGCGCCGCCCCCAAAACCTAAGAAACCAGGATACTTGAAAAGTAAAGAAAGAGACTCTGTTGCTAATATTGATCAGAGACGCCTAAGCACTTCCAGCGACATTTCATTACCAGACGTTGATGATTTAGAAAAAGAGTTTTCGAAAAGGTTTCCTAGCTACGTGTAGATTCAGCTATTCTGCAATAAGAGATAAATGAAATACATAGCTTCCACATAATATTACAACTAGAATACAAATTTATAAACTTTTGCGCAAATCCCATTTTAATTGCTACTCTCTGAACTTGAGTAATCTTCAATAGAATCCAAGATAAAATCAACCCCTTCATCAAATCTCTCATGCATGATATCATAAAGTCCATCAACAGATGCTTTAATAACTCTCCCAAACTTACGTCTTGGTCTCTTACTACTATCGTCACCGCTATTGGCTTCTGTACTTGGAGCTCCAGGTCTACTACTTCCAGTAGTTCCCGCCCAACATGGATTATAGCAACTTGTGAAGACAACCGAATTCTGATAATACCAGTCTACCATTGACTCGTCCATAACTGGAACGAGTGGCTTCAAATTGGTTCTGTTGACATAGACTACAGTGCCTTTGACAAGTTCTTTAATTTCACTAGCTGGCCTCTTTCCGTATAAGTGAACTATCGATTGGTATGACTCTCCAAACCCAACAAATACCAACTTCTTTAATTGAGAAAAGTAACAAATGTAATTATCCCAGATGTATAAAAGCACTTCTTGGGCAAAAATGGTGGGATTGTAGGTTGAGGCGGCTTTAGATGACAACCCTGGTATCGGGAGTTGGAAAGATGGAATATTGATATCAATGTAGCCTACTTTATCTTTAGGTGATTCGTCATCCTTTTCTTGCTCTTGTCTCACTTTATCAATAATTTGAACTAATGGATGCTCTAATACTATAGACGAGTTGGTTTCAATTGTTCCATTTACCGGGTTAATATTTGCCCAGATATCAGGTGGGTCATGAATAGATAGTATTATTGTTGAGCAATCATATATGTCTGGGCTGGCTACAATAACTTCTTCCAATTGCCCAGGTAAGTCTGTAGTGAATACACCACCTTTTTCACCTTCTGACGATGTGTTAGATACAATTATAGGAATGTTAATAAAAGAATGCCTGCTGAAAAGTTCGTTGCTTTGGTAGGATCTAATTGGATCGGCAATATTAACCAATTTATAGGCCGATGTTTCCGCATTCATATCGTAAATATCGTCAAACGCAGAAGAAGGAATACCATGTCGCAAAGATTTCCAATATTTTGCTTGAATCTTGACAACTTCATCCACTACTTCAACTGCATCGGGATGAGGTTGCGTGGCGATTGTATTTTCTGGTGGTTCACCAACTAAAACTTTAGCCACCGCTAATGCACTTTTACTAATAGAATCCAAATTATATCCACCTTCTAAAATAACTGCTAGTTTTCCCTTCGCAATTCCTTTCAACATATGTGTCATGTACCCGTATCCAGCAGGAGTTACATGACAACCACCGATAATATCTCCATCGGCAGCATCAAAACCAGAACTGATGATGACTAAATCTGGATCAAATTCCATTATTACTGGGAGTACTATTTTGTTGAATGCATACACATAATCGCCATCATGCATTCCAGAGCTTCTCCAAGGAATATTTATATTGAAACCTTCCCCAGCAGCTTCTCCGACTTGATCAGAATTTCCATATTTTGTACCGGGGTAGAATCTTCCATTTTCATAACGATGCAATGAAATATATAATATTCTGGGGTCGTCATAAAACGATTTTTGAGTACCGTTTCCATGATGAATATCCCAATCCACGATGACAATTTTACGCACTGATTCGGGATATGATTTTAAAATATTTTTTGCAGCTACAGCAACATTACTGAAAAGACAAAATCCTCCAGGAGAATCTGGTTCTGCATGATGTCCTGGCGGTCTCACGATTGCAAGTGAATTTTTTACTCGGCCCTCGATCACAGCTTTGCATGCTTCGATTGTACCACCACATGACAATTTTGCCGAGAAATATGAATCATTGTTAACGTAAATGGAATCTCCTTTCTCAGTTTCTTCCATAAGTTGATCTCTTGTCATCGTTTCCGTAGATTGAATAAATTTTAAGTGATCTTCTGAATGAACCTCTAGAATTTCATCAATTGTTGCTTCCCTAATCGGAATTTTGAGCATCAACGGACCTATGTCTTCTACTCCTGATAATGACTGATCTTGAATTAATCCAGCCTCTGCAAGCTTTTTATAGATACGATAAATACGTCTAGGGTCTTCAGGATGAGGATCAATATACTCAAAGTATGATGTAAATATTTTGGCGTGATATCTCATTCTAACATCATACACTATACCTGTCTTCAAGGGAGCATAAAATAAATGTGGCTTTGTAGGCGGAACAACTACAATTTTGTTTTCTTTTGCTCTAGCATCGGAAGAGTTGCCATTACTTATTTGAGGTTCTTCCAATTTGATACGTTTCACCGAATCGCCGTTTGATATTTCTTCGTTGTTTTCAAGAAGCTTATCTGTATCCTTTTCAACTTTATACTCTTTATGATTGTCTTCCTCTTCACGAGCTGATCGGTTGTCTTCTTCATTCAATTGTGGAACTTCTGGTTCTTGTTCTTGTTCTTGTTCTTCTTCTAGTTCAACCTGTTCTTCAACACTTTCAATGGATCTTTTCTTGGCCTCGGGTAAGTTGGCAGTAAATGAATCTTCTTCAGACATCTTTTTAATTACCAGTTGGGTACTTTCGACGGATCGTTTGTATTGCAACTGTGGTTATAACTAATAATCCTTCGATGAATATCACTTGAAATCTTAAACAAGACAACACAATAAAAAGTGAACACTGAGAAGAGTTTTTGTTTATCAAAGTTTTTTTATGTTGTCTTAAATTAGACTACGTGTCGCAAATCTAAATCAATGTCGCAAAATGTTCATATCTCGGAGAGATAGAACTTTAGATCTGAAACTTCACAATTTTCATTTACTTGATAGATGACATGGTCGTCTAGAAAGTAAGCATGTCATTACTAATTCCAGATACAAGAGATCATTTCGATGCTCATGGGGATCTAGACGAAGACTCAAAGTACCAGGAGTTGCTTGTAAGTTGCAAACAGAAGAATCCGGTGCATTTTCAATGGGAATTCACAGTGCTTAAAGGATTTTTCAAGCAAACATCGTCAGACACCAACGATATGGATTTCAGATACACAGAAGAATCGTTTGGTATTTTAAAAGACTGGAAACAGATTATAGAAGAAATCAACCATTTGAACCATGCTGCCGAAGGAAAAGAACATTATAAATTGTTGTTCTTGGCAAGACATGGTCAAGGTTGGCATAACCTCGTTACCAAAAAGTACCTGAAAGAGGAATGGTTCGCTAAGTGGAGATTTTTAGGAACTGATGGAGATCTCGTTTGGGGTCCAGATGCTGACTTAACAGAACTAGGAATTAACCAAGCAAAGGAGAATTATATTGCCTGGACTGAGCAGTTGTCTGCTGGAGCACCATATCCTTCTAAATTTTATGTCTCTCCACTACAAAGATCTATCAAGACTCATAACGTAACCTGGCCTAATTCCAACCCCATTGTACTTGAAAATGTAAGAGAAACTATAGGTTTGCATCTTTGTCATAAGCGTTCAACGAAATCTGAAATCGAGAAGCATTTTCCTAATGTCCAATTCCCTAAGAACTTCACAGAAGACGATGTATCATTCGAAAATTATTCCAAAAGAAGGGAATGTTTGCATGAGCAGTTTATAAGAATAAATAGGGTGTTGCAAGATATTTTTGAGACTGATGCTGATCATCAGGTAATTTCAATTACCTCTCATGCTGGAACGATCAGATCATTCATTAGCGTTCTTGGTCATAGAAAATTTACAATTCCGACAGGTGGGATGATTCCAGTTGTAGTAAAAGGTATAAAACAAGAATAAGTATCTGTCTAATGGGATTTAGTTTATCTTAAGTGATGATTCAAAGTATTCTGTTTTGCAGTTTACAGGCAACCCAAATACTATAGAGCTGTTGATTTGTTAACAATATATTTCCTAAACAATCATTCATTCACCTTTACTTCTATATAGACTTATAGACTAAACTCAATGTTAACTTTCAGACGACGGTGTATGTCAAATCAAGTAGAACAATGTTGCAATTTCATGCTGCAATCGATATCGAAACTTTGTAACAGCATAACTCCACAGATTATAGAAACTTCTGAGCTACCATCAAAATATGATAACCAAATATTTTTCACCTATCTTCTAAAATCTGGGAATGTTGGATTCACAAATTTCGAAAAATCGAATGTTCCATTGTCAATATCATTGACATCCCAGTCTGTCTCGAAAAGGCATGGTGCATCGCAATTTTCTTGTGTATGTCCTATGTTCAAACAATCTGGACACCATATAAGATCACTTACTACTTCTAGCGTTCCCCTGACTTTACCTGTCAAAGGTACTATTTGGTTTGGCATTTCGCCCAAATGGACTCTTATTAATGCATAAACTTCTCCTTTCACCTCCAGTGATGGACTACGAGTGACATCCATTTGAATTATATTGTCGGGCTTCTTTGATCTATCAGGCATATGCTGCATGATATGTTGCCTGTTATTTTCTGGAACAGGGTCAAAAGATTCATATCTGATAATAATATATTCATCGAGAGGAAGCTTTTGCAAATGGAAAGGCTTTGCATCGGCCAGCCCAATCCCAGCTCCATCAAGCTGGGACACTTCATCGATGAATTTCATATTTTCCAGCTGCGTTGGGAACGGTTTGAAATTGAGGGTACATCTGTCAACACCGGCGTGTTTATCAAATGCTACTGTCCACGAAGAGTTGGACAATCCATCAAGGAAGATTTTGCTCTCTTTAAGCTCGTTGGTGACTTTTAGTAATTCAGCGAATACACGGTCCATATTGCTTTTACTTTGTTCCAAATAAGTTTTGTTTGTACCATGTAAGACCGGGTCCTGTGTTGCATCTAGTTCACGGAATTTTCCCCATACTTTCTTGTGTAAGTTTGCTGCTGTATCAGCTTCATTCTTCAAGTTCTGTTGGCGGTACTGGAGCTTCTTATGAACTTCAAGCAGTTGTTTCCCCAATATTGTCCAACAATATGCCATCAAAACTTGCTCGATGACGCTGGTCTTCTCTTTTCCTCCACCTATTCTGTAGAATGATACCGAAGTAATAGGTTGTGCTTTAAACCAATCATATCTTGCCTTTAATAGGGCAGGTACTTTATCTAGCTTGGTGTTGGTCATTATGTTTAATCAACGTAAACCACAACAAACGTTTGGTAGAAGAAAATTTTTTTCATTGATAAGTGTTTCAGGTGCAATTTTATCAGGCAGGAACAACTTATCATGTGGAACCGTGGAACCGTTTCTTTGCCATTCAAACAAAAACAGTTTGGTCTTTATTTTTAGAATCTTCTTTTATGTGCAAAGTTAGCAATGTTTTTCTATACTTTAGTGTTCAATAGCTAACGTGTCGACTATTTTTCATAGCAGAATCCGCATTTTGATGCGTATTTAGTTTTCGAATGTATCAAGATTAGGGCGACTACATTCTTAGGTTGTTTTCCCATCTTAACGAATGGCTATATCTTCTGGTGACCATTTCCTTATAATATTATACTGCACGGAAAGTTACCTTTGGTGAGGATGGTGTCATGTAGATCTCTGAAGTTCTAATTAATCAGTTTCAGTTTCGATCAGCGCATGCAACTGTGGGTTGGAAGCTACGGTTGCAAAATGGATTGGGAGATAAATGTTTATAGGAAGCAAGTATTGCACGAAGAATATGAAGCTTTGGTATTTATCAAACTAGCACAAGTACACAGGCAATTATTTCTATGGGACTTGGAGTAAAAAGAAAATTATTATTCTAACAAAATATTCTAGAAGAATACCGCGGAATTCTTATATATCTATAATTCATTTTATCAGAGAAATAACTACAATAATTAGGTTCCTAAACAGTAGGTTAAACTCAATTAGAATATATGATATCACTACCGACATTTTCAACAACTGTCTCCGTTGTTCAGGGTAGTTTTCTAATCACGTCGGCAATGAATAGACATATGCTGTTGTCAAGAAAAGGACTTGTCCATTATATTCTGGAAATTGATGATAGTGCTTATTTGTACGATATTATTAAGATATGTGGCGAAGCAATTTGATGAATCAAGCAAAGACCATTTGTCGGTGCTTACCTAAAACAGTAAACTCCGGTACCGATCTTGTCGTATAACAGTATTATTTTTTGACTTGTTGTCGTTCCCATCGTTTACTGTCAACAAAGAAGAACTGGAAAAAAAAGATAAAAAAAAAAAAGAAATTCAACAAATAATACTTTACATTTAATAAAAAGATCAAATGTGCGCGTCAAGTAAACGTTAATTTCACTTGACATTAAACTTCCTTCAAAAGAAAAAAAAAATTATTCTAAACCTTTTACAGGTGTAAATATTCTTCAGGGAATTACTTTTGATTGTTATAGAACCTCATATTTATTCAACTACATAATAGTAATCTAACTGGCATCAACTGTTTTCCAAAATGTCCAGTGTTTATCATGACTATTCCAGTTTCCTGAATGTTACTACATTTGCTGATTCATTCAATAACTTTAACCAATTAAACAATTTAAATATCTTGGAGAAATTATGGGGTGCTTATTATTATTATATGGCAAATGATTTATTTGCTACGGGATTATTATTCTTCTTAACTCATGAACTTTTCTATTTTGGTAGATGTTTACCATGGGCTATTATTGACAGAATTCCATATTTCAACAGATGGAAAATTCAGGATGAAAAGCTTCCTTCTAATAAGGAACAGTGGGAGTGTCTTAAATCTGTCTTAACTTCCCACTTTTTAGTTGAAGCATTCCCAATTTGGTTCTTTCACCCACTTTGCCAAAAGATTGGTATTACTTATCAAGTCCCATTTCCTTCTATCACCGAAATGCTTTTACAATGGGCAGTATTTTTTGTTTTAGAAGATGCTTGGCATTATTGGTTACACCGAGGTTTACACTACGGTGTATTTTACAAGTATATCCACAAGCAACATCATAGATATGCCGCACCATTTGGTTTGGCAGCAGAATATGCTCACCCAGTTGAAGTTGCCTTATTGGGTATGGGTACCGTTGGTATTCCAATTGCGTGGGTCATGATTACTGGAAAATTGCATCTTTTCACCGTTTGTGTCTGGATTGTCTTGAGATTATTTCAAGCAGTTGATGCCCATTCAGGATATGAATTCCCATGGTCTTTACATCACCTTTTGCCATTTTGGGCTGGTGCTGATCATCATGATGAACACCACCACTATTTCATTGGGGGTTACTCATCTTCCTTCAGATGGTGGGATTACTTTTTAGACACTGAAGCTGGACCTAAAGCCAAACAAGGAAGAGAATCTAAGAACAAGGTCAAAGCTGAAAAATTACAAAAGAAGACCATTTAAACCCAGCATGATCTATTTCTTTTCATTTGAATTTACATATATAGGTGACTATTGTTAAATTTATTTTGCTTTATTATTGGTGTTTTATACAATTATATACGATATATATATCCAAATCAATTAATTTTTTACTGACTCTTTACCCAATCGTGATATTCTTGTCTCTTTTTAATAACGTTTACAAAACATAAACGAGAATTTAACTCTTCAAGGTCGGTAATTCCAACCTTTTCACTCAATTGGACACTATGTTTCATTTCGATAAACTTTAAGTATTTGGCGTCACTTTTAATAACCTTGCCATCAATAGTTAAAAAAGGTTGGTTTTCAATTGATATTATAGATCCTATTACAATTATCACTATTCCTATTAATGCTTCAATTGTTATGTCTAAGGGCAATTTAGTTGAATGATGAGATAACATGGCCAACTTATGGAATTCGAATGATGAGTATCCTGCATGACATAAAAGAATTATGCCAACTACATAATATAACAATTGATACGATGAGCTTGTTGATGATGTGGATGATGACATTTGAATAGGGTCTACGGTAAATGATATCAATTGTCTTGATTTGGGTTGTAAAAAATTGATCACTGAGATTTTAAAAATTCTCAATTTGGTTATGTCGCGCAGAATACATGAATAGTGTGCGACATTTTGGATTTGAAACCAAGGGCCAAGGGGCAGTGGCCATCACCATTAATAGGGATACAGAGAGACTATATTCAATGCGAGAAGTGTGATGGTTTACAAATTGGATTAATGGTTTTGGGTGTAGTCATGAATTTATTAATTATCGCTCAAATGTTTAACAAGGTCTCCACTTCTTGGTTTGACTAAAATTTTCTCCCTTTCCTTAGCTATCATTATGTTCTTGCCAATGATATCTAAGGGTATCCCTTTTCTAGAAACGAGGAATTTCCTTATCATTTATTTACATAAAGTTTGGGATAATTATATTTGAAATGTTTAGCTCCAGTGCATGTTTCGTCAAGTGTGCGCTACCTATTTCCAGATAGGGAAAAAAAACGGGATTGGACAAAAAGCGATCATCTAAGAAGCAATAGTAGATTTCATTTTTGTTTTATCGCTTAATATCTTTCTTTATTAATATATCTGCATTGTGAAACTAATATCTATTAAATAAGTTCTAATGTCATCTGCATTGATTGGGGATGACAGCTCGGATTTATCCAAGAATGGATCCCCTGCTCCAGAAATATCTTGTGCACCACTATACGTACCTGAAATAATAACGTCGTTGGATTGTAAGATATTACAATATCAATACGGTATAACGAAACTAAAAGAGCTCATTACGAATTTAAAGAGAATGCAGGGACTATCAGATACCTCACAACAACACCAACAACAACCTCAAACGATTGAATTGCCCCTTCTCCATTATATCGTACTAGTGGCGGGGAATGTTTTTGCTATCAATGAAAAGGCATTCGATTCAAAATTAGACATATTGTCCAACTTCAAATTGTTCAAACCTTCACCCATAACGATTTCGCAAACCACTTCACATATTCCTTATGATACTCCTGACCTTTCAGTCACTGAGTTAGAAAAAGTTCCGACTGTTCCAGTTGCCAATAAATGCTTGAGAGCTTTGGAGTCGATTAGTGTACAATGCTTGCAGGGGTATAATAAAAGGCTCATTCAAGCTAAACTTGAAAGACAGGCTTTAGACAAATCAATTGACTTTACAAATTATTATCAATCTTTAGAAGAAATTATACATCATAGTGTACTGAATGAGAATATTGATTTGAGTTTGAATGATTTGACATTTTCTCTACCCAATGATTCTGAATTATTACAAAATGACGATTTCTTAGAAGCAACATTAATAGATATAGACATCCAGGAATTGTTTGTTATCTTAGCACAAGTTGAACTCATATTGTCTAAATCTTTAAAGCCATTGTTAAATGAACTCAAAAAGGAGTCCAACCTTATCGACAAATATTCTCTACACAAATTATTTGTTTTGGCATTACGGTTGAATGAAGTTTACACAATTTACAGAAGATTTGGAAGAAAAATATATTTATCGAATTATCAACATTTAACTGATTCTAATTTCCTTTCTCATAACAAGAATCACATTTATTTCAAAAATAATCTTATAAATTCAATTGAAGATATTTTTAATTCAACCAAAAGAAATGGGACATTAATTGCAACTTTAACTAGGTTCCTTCGACAAGGTTCTAGGTTTAGCATAACATCTACAAACTTAAATAACCATATCAGTTTGGTTTCGCAGGCATGTATGATGATGGAAAACTCATTGGTAAAGGTAAAAGAATTTGCTATGAGTTGGATTATCACTGAATTAAAGTTCAGAAGAGCATATCAATTACCCAAGAAGAATTTGTACAATATATACCAATCGCTTCCAGAGATACAACAACAGCAGCAACAACAACAGCGACAGCAACACTCCTTAGTTCCTACACCAGTAAGTACACCCCCAATTATTGTTGTTCCAAATGGGGATGCAAAAGCGGAACCTTTCCCATCTTTGAAAAATGATAAGATTACGGAAAATAATTCGAAGAAACTCGAAAAACCAATGCAAAGATCAAGATCATCTTCGGTGTCCAGTTTGAATAGCGAAGGGGGTATTTCTCCAAGAAACGTTTCAACGCCAACAAGAAATTTACTTTTGGTACCGCTGAATGGGACTGGAAGGAGTTCTCCGAATAGGCCCAGACCAAACTCGATGTTGTTCTTGAACCCAAACTTATCAACGTCAAACATTGAAGATAATCAACAGGATTCAAGTACTGTTAAGACAAGAAGAAGATCAAATTCTCAGCCGATTGGAAGAAATGAAATAATTGCAACAGCTGGCGCCGCTACTGCGTTGAATAGAAATGGGAATTTGTCGATCAAGACTTCACAAGTAAACGTCCCATCTCCATTGAGAACACCAGTAGATGCATCCACGTCAAACTCTTTGCAATCGCCCTCAGAATTGTCTAGGAGAAGATCCATTGGCAGTGTAAATGTAACATCACCAACGCCAAATAGAGTTAGGTCCACAATTACCGAGGAAGAAAAGCCTCCTCGTATAAATTCCGCGTTAGCCGGCGCTTCGATGGCTGCAAAATTATCTGCTAATCAAAAATTTCAGCAGCATCTCAAACAAGCTGCTAAGTCAGGTACTTTGGTTACCCAACAAAGAGAACAGCTTACATCAGTAACATTTGATCCTAATAACACGTCGGCTCTACCAATACGAAAATATATTGATCAGCCTTCACAACCGCGAGCACCACAAGAACCTGAAAAGCCAACATTAATTGGTGGTATACCAGTTGGTTCAAGTATCCCAGTTAGCGCTACTCCATCAGTTAGTTCTATAACTCCAAGCGGTCCTGCAGTTACAAGTGGTTCCACAATTCAAAGCGGGCCTGTTGCTTCAAGTGGGTCAAATAATAAGGGCATTCGGGTTAGTGTGACCAAGAAGAATACTATTCAAAATGCTAACATCCCAGAGCTTAGTAGTTCTTCTATATCACTTACATCCAGTTCGGAAACAACATCAGTTGGTAGCAGTTCGAAAAAGGTCAGGTTTGTTGGAGTTCCAGAATGGACTGCGGCAGAAGATAAACCCACAAAGTACTCGCATACTATTTTAAAAAATTTTGCAGGTTTCAAGAACCCTAAGCTAACTGGTAAGGCTAGTGTATTTATGAAGAGTGATCAATTGTTAAAGGAAGAAAGTAAAGCGTTTAAGGCGCATCAAGAATTAACCGATGAAGATAGTTCACCCGTTATCAGTAGTAGTAGTATTGGCCATGTGATACGTCCAAAGAGTGGATTATCTAAAATTAGACGTAAATTTCTATAAAGATCTGAAAATCAGGTATAATAATGTATTTAATTCTTTTTGAAGATTTCATGTCAAGTAAATTTTCCAATAATCGTTTTTCCCCAAACGGAAATTGCGGCTCTGCTCTTTTGGCATCTCTCTCATCTTGAAAAAAAATTTAGAGTTGGAATGACTTTCACATAGAAACATTGAGTAAATAACAAGCCAACGGCGACAAAGAGGGATTTTCAGTTACCGCTCCTCTTACTAGTCATAAAATAGGGTATATATTTTCTCCAACAACAATTATTAAAATAAAATGTCGGTAGAAATTAGAAAAAGCTCCAATCAGGACGCTCATCATCCATTAAAAAAGAGAGCCATTTCATTAATTCCGAAGAGCAACAACCCAATAAACTCAGAATCTGGACTTTCTGAAACTTTCAAGACCTTGAATACATCCCTTTACGTTTCCCTTGCCCCTGTTCATATTAATGATCCTATCAATGGAATAAAAGCACAACATTTGGATCCATTGATAATGACATATTTTCCCCAAGGAAAAGGTGTTGTCATATCTTATAACAATGTTAAGTTGATGGATAGCGAGACCTTGCAAGACTCTGATATTTCAATTGCCAAAATTGAAGGAAACTCTCCGTTCACTTTTGTTTGGATATCTGTCGAGTTCTTACTCTGGAGTCCATCAGTTGGTGATGTTCTTGAGGGTGACATCTATATGCAAACTGCTGGTCATTTGGGTTTATTAATACACGACACTTTTAACTGTAGCATCCGTAAATACGGTATTCCGGACAGTTGGCAGTTTGTTCCTGTTCAAGAAGATGAGGTTGAACAAATTGATGAAGATGAAGCTAACAAGAAGTTTAAAAACTTCGGCTACTGGATAGATGAAAAGGAAATCAAAGTCGAAGGAAAATTGCAGTTTACTGTGAAAGGAGTACATACCTCTGGTAGAGTTGTTTCTATCGAAGGTACTTTAATCAAACCAGGAGAAGAAAGAAGCGCACAACCAGTTGCCAGAGCCGATCGTCATAGTTCAGCTTCTGGAGCATCTGCTGCTGCTGCTGTTGTGGGAGGTAAGCACATGAAATTCGACGATGATGAATCTCCCACAGTCACTGTAATTCCTGAACCAGAGGATGATAGTCAGTTTCCAGCGTACATCAAAGCAAGTGATGACGAAAATGAAAATGAAGATGGAGAGATTGTGAACAAGGATTCTGATTCAGAAGATGAAGTTGAATCTGACTAGATGTATTTTAAGAACTCCCCATTTGTACAATATCTATAATATACATTTACTGCTTGCGCTATAAATAATTCTATGTACACGAAGTGTCTATCGTAATGGCTTCTCATCATTAATCATTCTCCAAATAACATCCTTTTCCCGCTTGGTCGGACGATCGAACTTTCTTTTTAAGCCATGTCCAAAGAATAAGCGATATAGGAATGAATCTTTGTTAAAAAGTGTAGTCTTCGTAGTATTTAAAGGATGATGCTTCCGTATTAAGGACCTTGATGTCTTGGTTGCAATTGGTTTTCCTGTACCCATCATAGTCAATTTCTGAACTTTATGCAACCTCTTAAAGTTCAACCAAGTTATGAACAAACCTTGAATCAATGATACTACAACAACAAATCCAAATCCTAGATTAGATTCTTCAATATAATTCTTAAGGTTCATTCCATAAAATGCTGGCAATAAAGTGGCGACAGTAAAACCAAGTGTATATACAGTGATCTTCAATTCAAACAACATTAAAGAATTTCTATTAGCATCTAAAATAATATTGACGATTTCTTCGGTTGCTTTAATATCGTTTAATAAACTTCCAGCTTGTTGAACAAACTCGTCGTACTGATTATAATAAGATTCCAAAATCATTTCTAAATCTTGGTAATTCTCTTCTAAAGGGTTGAATTGTTTTTTATCAGTCAAATACATCCCGGCTAAATCTTCATCATTTTCCAATAAATCTTCCAAAACATTTCTAATCAAAACAGCCTTTTGATAAAAACTTGATAATTTCTTCAG
>LQHL01001651.1:8510-23036 GCA_001655755.1 Hemisphaericaspora haegerdaliae
AGGCTTCTCCCGAGATCTCACCATTTTTTATATCTAGACCAGAACAGAACACAATTTTAGGCCCACCTAGTTGAAGCAACTCACTGGGATTTAATAAAAGATCAACTTTTGATGGATTAAATGGTACCCTTTGAGCCGCCCCACCTTCGACAGAGGATTCTTCCCACTCCTTAATAAAACTACTGCTCATCCAGTCAAGTAAGTTAGAAGCATAACTCAATACTTTTGTACCAGAGTAAGATAGGAAGTATACAGGTATAGGTGCTCCTCGTAAATGTTCGTCAATTAAATGAAACAATTCTAAAAATCTACCAGAAAGAGAAGTCGGCAATAGTACAGCTCCCCCATTAGCTAAAGTAGCATCGACTAGTTGCAAAAACTTCTCAGTTCTCCGTTTATGTGACATAGTAGATCCCAAGTCAGTAGCTGTAATGAAAGCTGTTGGACGCAACAACAGAATTATCGGATTACCTGTGGACGATGAGATAAATGATGCACTATTTAAAAATGAATCTTTGGAATGGTTCCATGCAGGAGCATATATGACTTTATCAATTCTCTTTGTTATCAACCAAAATGCACCTCCTAAAGAGTGCCCAGAATTATATGGAGTAATAACAACTTTATTATCCATCATGTTAGTTGACTGTTGATATTTCAATAAAGTTACCTTATCGAACCAACTGTCAATTTCATCAATTTCAAGTATGGAAGATGATAGAGGACCTAGGATACCACTTGCCCGATAATATTCAACTGTTGAAATTCTTCCCAATTGGTTAACAGGTAATGTTGAATAAACTGGAATTGTCGACATCAAATTTGGGAATTTGATACATAGCAAAATATACCCGCTAATAAAATCTGGAGTAGAATGTGAAAGTAATATAGCATTTACATCCGGGAGATGATGTTCCATAAATTGTACAACCTGAGGATCTTTCCCATCCCAGGATGGATCGGCCAATATTTTGAACTCATTGTCAAAAGATAACAATGCTGCCCTGAATGACAAATCCCCCTTCGATGGTGCAACTAGCGAAAAAGAAAACATCGCTACTCCTGTCTTTCAACTCGTATCTTTCAGTATGCTGATTGTTTTTCAAGAAGCAGTCGTTGGATTTTTAACATAAGAAAATGAAATTATCATTCTTCACATCAATGAAAAATCGGAAGAGGGTACACGACAAAATCAAAATCAATTTTCAGTTTGTTTGCAAAGTAAAGAAGTTTACCCTAGAGATGAGGCACACAATACTGATTATTCTCAGCTTTTGAGACTCTACAAGCTTCTATAGATGAAATTCAAACATAAATTAATAAAAGAATGCAGGTTTAGATAACATATAAAAGACGACATAAAAATCAAATCTCTAACGATTTAAATTGATGCTATTTCTTGTGTGGTAAGACATCAAGGTTTCCGCCTGGGTCAAACCAGGCAATTCATGAGTGGTATTAATTCTTTCTAAAGATGTTCGAGCAGTTTTATACTCTCCACTCAAAATCATTTGTTGTCTCAATGCTTCGATATCAATAGGCCTATGGAACTGTTCATTGATTGTATTCTTCCTCGATCTTTGGATAGTATTTTTCCTACTTCTAGGTAACGCTGTATGTCTCTTAATAGATTTAAAGGTCTTAGTCAATGCGTTATCCCCACGAGGGTGAGATTCCTGATCTGAAGATATGGCTTCTTGATGCAAGTTTTCTAACAAATCAGGCTTCCTTTCCATAATTTCAGTTAATAACCTATATTTCTCCACATCTTCTGCATCAGTTGGGTCGTATCCTTCAGGATAATCATCATATTCTCCCATACGTGCTCTCTCTCTAATAATATCAATATCCTTAGGTCTGAAATTAGACATCAAAAAATCCCAAACGAATCTAGGTAACAAGCATCCGATAACCCCAATAAATATACAACACCATACTGCTAAAGTTCCCAAAGTCTGCGCACCAGCTTTATAAAATTCAAGTGCAGAACTTGCATTAGCACTCCAAACGCCAGTCCAAAAGTAAACTATCAAAATCGATAAAATATCAATCAATAATGTTAACCAATCCCATCTCTTTTGCTGTAACAAAACATAAATATTACATGCAGTAACTGAAATACATGCAGCAACCACACCTATCCAGAATCTATGATCAATTGTCATACCCTGTGGATTTTGGAAAGAAATATAAAATAACAAATATGGGAAAAAGAAAGAAATCACTGACTGATAAAGTCCATCAAGCATATACCACCCAAATTTGTATTGAGACCATTCTTCACTAAGAATACCAGCGCGATACAACTGTGGAACCAACAAGGAAACAGTATCAGAAACGTCTTGATCTAAGACGGCTAATACAATAACTGGTAATGATGTGAACGCCAAGTTATAGAACATAAGGAAGGTGTATTCGTAAAGGTAAGACCCATCAAAATTATTGTAAATACCAAACCAGAAACAAGTCAATGTAAACACAACGTTCTTGTAGAAAAAACAAGGGACCATTTCTGCCAACCTTTTGTATGACCATCTTCCGTGAACCAATAACAATCTAGTCAAGAATCTGAATTGACCAAGGGCATAGTCTGATGACATCACAGCTTGTCTACCTTCTTCACCTGCAATACCAACTCCAACATTTGCAGCTTGAATCATGGCAACATCATTGGCACCATCACCAATAGCTAACGTCATAACACCAAGAGATTCTTTGACCATCACGACAACTTCTGCCTTCTGTGATGGAGAAACACGACAACAGATGACTGATTTGCATTTTTTACCCAATAATAAAAATTTGTCTCTTATTAACCTGACATTTTCGCTGGGGTGTTCCGCCAAATCTTGAAATACTAGATGCAAAGCAGCACCATCTATTATTACTGCATAGTTTGGATTTGGAGTGGAATGATCCTTTTTGGCATCATTTAATAATTGATCCACAGTGTCAGGGTCACTAACATCCATTTCAAACTCTTCTTTCAAATATTTGGAAAGTAATGAATCGATATATTCGACATTTTCGAGATCATTCTCTTCTGGTCTTACAACTAACAACTTCATATCATTCTCCAATAAGTTACACGAGAATCCAATATTAATAGCTGTTTCAATTCTGTCACCAGTAAGTACCCACATCTTAATTCCCGCTTGACCTAAAATTGCGATTGATTGCGGAACCCCTTCTTGCAATCTATCTTCTATTGCAGTACCTCCTAGTAATATCAAGTTCTGCTCAATTTCGTCATCCAATCTGGCGATATATTCATCACGGTCATCATCAATCGAGGCATTTGCTTCTTTGTAGCGAACACTCCAATTTTGGTAAAACTTCCGGTCTAATTCTTTTTCAGCAATACATAAAGTACGTAACCCTTCATTCGCATAATCCTCTAGATGAAGTGCAGTCTTGGAGATAACATCATTTGAATTGTTAACCGGATCTAATCTTTGGAAAATTACATTATCAGCTCCTTTCGTATACAAAATGATTCTGCCGTCCGGAGTTTCAATAATACATGACATTCTCTTTCTTGCGGATGTAAATGGAATGATATCAAGAAGTTCATATTTTTCATCTCTACCATATGTTTCCAAAATTAACGATTTTCTCAATCTTTCTTTGAAGACAATACCCAAATCTCTAGCCACTGCTACAAGTGCTGCTTCGTCAGGGGACTCAGCTTTCAAGTCACGTAAACTAGGATCATTTTCATTCTCCTCAGTGACAACTGTATGGCATAATGCTAAAGCATGCATGAACCTTTCGTTTGCCACCCTCTGTTCATCATCATCTTTTCCAGGAGTTAATGTATCATTTACATATTCACTAGAAACAAATGTAACATTTTCTTCACGTAATTGGTCATTAATGTAAAATTTGGATAAATTTTCGATCATGATTTCTTTATCTTTGTTGATTTTTCTCTTCCAATAATCGGCTTGTTCCACAATATCCAACCCTGCACGCTTATCTACACCTTGCTTTGCTTCAGTGTATGCCAACCCATAAGACTTTCCATGGATTGTACATTTTTTAAATTCCATCACATTTTGGGTCAAAGTTCCTGTTTTATCACTAAAGATATATTCAATCTGTCCTAAATCATCGGAAATATTCCAAGCTTTAGGTATACATGGGAAATCCAATTTTGGATAGTACATTTTTATATCTGAGTAGATAAAAAATGCCTGCAAAGTCTTGATAATTTCTACCGAGATGTACAATGAAATTGGGACTAAGGATTGATAAATAATTAACGCAACCCAGAATGCAATGACACCATTTATTGCGGGGGTCGACCCATATGGCTTAAACTCAAAGTATACTCTGGAATTGTTATCTTCACGATAGAATAATCCATTAACCAAACCAGATACAAAACATAAGACAAATAACAAAACGAAATTGAGTATAACAGATAAATTCAATTCACGAGAAATACGAGATTTCTTTGTTGGAGTAATTCCTGAATTAAGCATAATTTTAGATTCAGCCCCAGTATAAACAACTAATCCAATTACCCATTTTGTGTTTCTTAATGTACATCCTCTTAACAACACATTATCCGGAGTAATGGCTTCTTTTTCATCTGCATTAACCAATCTTCCATACAGATCGTAATTCTCATAATGAATTGTTCCCTTGAATGCATATAAATTAGGATTTGGAGCATCACACTCAACCCAAAACTTGACATCTCCTAAATCGTCAGAATGTTTCAAGTTGTTAGTCCCACCACACTTTAAAGCAGACTTCATCTTTAAATTCGTTTCTCCATCTAAATTCTTAGTCTCAATATAACAGTTCCCTTCGGGATCAGAATTAGAGATGATAATCACATCTGCAGGAACTTCTTCATTGGCTCTGATTCTAATAATATCACCAACATTAACATCCTTCCATCTCCTGTTCTTGAATACAGTTCTTCTTGAATCCTCCAACCCCTCATTTGCCTTCTTTAACGTAGGATTCAATAATGAATTTGGCAAGGCCACAGTTGGATGATGATGACTTCTTCCTGATTGCATGGACTTTCTGACTTTTCGAGGTTCCATTTCTAATCTGCTTGAGGACAAACTATATCTTGGTTCAGGTTGGGATGTATACGAATAATCCGAGACAACAGTGGATACTCTTTGCAAGGCATATTCATCTTCATTTACTTGTTGACGTATAAAATCCTGCTTTTTCTTCCTACTCCCACAAATGAATACACACCATTTCTTTAATGCTTTGAAAGTGGCAATTGTGCCTCTAGTACAAGATTTTTTAAATCTTCTCCAAACACCCACATCATCTACTCCCACGTTAGGATTGTGACTCCCTGATAATAAATGGATTGCAGAGTTATTCAACTCAGAGTCACTTGCGAATCTCCTATAATCTTCAAATGCATCTTTCACAGCAGTGATTGTCACAATAACAATAAGAGGTACTGCTGCCAAACCTGGTGACGCCACACCGAATATTTGAAAAGCACCCAAAATCACAAGAACAAGGAAATAGAAGTTGGCAACATTTGTAAATTGAAATAAAAGGTTCTTGGGAATGAACGATAATGGGGTATATTTAGTTGTTCTAATCTTATTACGCGGATATTTAACGATAGCATGGCCCTTCAGTGATTTCATATCATTTGGTAGTTCATAATTGAAATAGATCTTCCTTGCCATGTTGTTGTAAATCTCTTGTAGATAATCAGGCCGATATGCAAGGTCTTTTTCAAAAAAATATCGTTGTATTCTTGCTCGTATTGTTGGAGGTCTGGTATGTAGTAAATCTTGAGCAGTCTTTCTATTTGTAGCGTTGAGACCATTACTACCTCCTGATGATGCAAATGTATCAGTGAATTTACTATTTGTCTCGGTGGTGTCGTGGCCCACGTTTAAGCCCAGCTCGGACAGTTTTGGTTCAATGTCAGACATATTTGGACTTAATCAATGTTCTATAATAGTAATATCAAGTCTCAAACTTATATGTTTTTGTATGTTCTATAAAACCAATCAAATGATCTTGAAACAAATTTGAATGTAAAAATCCAGATGTCAACCGAAAGGTGAATGACAGTAGAACCAAAAAAGGAATTAAAAAAAAAATAAATAAACCAAACTAAAATCTCAAAGTAAAAAAAATTCGCTTGTAATTACTTGAAGATTTTAAGCTAAACCAGTTGATAACACTATGATTATTTGTAGAACCAACAACAAAAGATCAATTGAAAAGAGAACAAATGGTGTATATGAACGAAAATGAACAAATTTATCTGAAATGAATAGAAAAATTTATTCCTTCAATGAAGGGGGGGCTGAATCCTTATAAAAGGCCTATTATTAAGAAATTATTATTTTTGTTTCCTTTTTTTTTGTTTTCAAGAAAGATTTCGGGAATAAAAAAGAGAAGAATTTTATTCCGACATCTATCGGCCGGCTGATATACAAGGCTCAAGCAGTTCAGTGAAGGAAAAGAGGGATGTACAGGGAAATTATCGCCTTTCCCACCTACAACGAGTTCCAATAATTGTATAAACAAAAGGTGAATTAAAGCAATGTTTACAACAAGTATAGCCACATGTTCCGGAAATCAGAAACTTCTTTTTCAAACCATGATCTCCATTTTTTTTAGAAGGAATATTTACACTTTCACTAGCCGCTTTACACAACATTCTAAATCCTACGAATAAAAGCCGAGTTCATTGAAGAGTGACATGTCATATTGAGGCGTATTCGACATCTCATGGATTTCTATTTCAATGACCGGCTTGAACGGCAGTAATTTAGAACACAAAGTCAAAAGATTTAAAAATAAATAAATATTACTAAGCGTTCAAAGCCACTCTCGTAAATTGGCAAATTTCAAATCTTTTTTGTTTACTTTTAAGGATTACACATCTTTGAACAAACAAATGACAGGAATTTGCACAGTAAATCACCCTCATCAAATCCATGAATAATTGATAACGCATAATTAAAGTGCAATATTAGTTTGTGGTAATCCACATACAATCATGCAAAGAAAAATATAACATCCATCAAAACCAATTTATCGTGTCCGACAAATAAGCCCTGATAACTGCTTTTCATCTTTAGCAAGAATATTCAACAGTATCCATCCACTTTGAAAAGGGATAATTAAAATTTGGTCGACCCACAACATAAGTAGATACTATAATCACAAATATTCATAAGAATAAGTGTAACTTGTCAGACAGCCACTTATACCCACCCAAAACAAAGACTTCCGGAGAAGCATAATGAAAAGGGTAAAGATCATCGCTCCTTTTAATGATATGTCAATCCCGAAGGGATAACAACAAAAAGGCAAATATAAAGTAGATGACCAGATTGCAAAGAATCACAGTCAAGCTAAATTGTTTCTCACTTTGAGGGTATAAGGGTAATCTCACTCATCAACCAAGTTGGATTCAGTGGCTCTTTTGAAGAGTCAAAGAGGGACGTGACCTATAGAAATGATCCTATGAAGTACGTCGACAGAGAAAAGAAAAAGAAACCAAGAAAACTTCAAAGAAATATGTGGGATCCGTCAAGTATTTATAGACCCTCATGCAAATCAGAGCTGAAGGAAAAAAAACCGTTTTTTTGTAATCCGGGTAAACTCATCGAATCTCCAGAAATTCCTCATTAAACCTAATCACCTGACACATCACATGACTATAGAAATATGCAGGAACAAAAGCAAAATGAAAATTTTCAAAATTGTCGACAACATTTTTTTTGGGTTCAGAATTTTCACTTAAATTGACAGTTCCACTTTATTCTTTTTACCCCAAGAATTTTCAATCAATTCAATCAATTAAACAATGTCTATCGAAGAAATCCCTCAAGGCGCCGAAGTTAACATTATCCCAAAGAACGAAAAGAAGGCTAGAGAATTAATCAAGAAATTAAACTTGAAGCAAATCAAAGGTATTTCTCGTGTTACTTTCAAGCAAAGAGGTAACTTGATCTACGCCATTGATTCTCCAGATGTTTACAGATCTGCTGCTGGTACTTATGTAGTCTTCGGTGAAGCCAAGGTCGACGACATGAACCAAAGAATTGCTGAAGCTCAAGCTCAACAAGATGCTTTAAAGCAAGCTGCTGCTGATGCTGGTTCTGATGACAAATCACCAGAATCTATCACCGCTGACTTAGAAAAGGCCTCATTAGCCGACAAGGTCGAAGAAGCCGAAGAAGCTGATGGTGATGTTGATGAAACTGGATTGGATCCAAAGGACATTGAGATTGTTGTTGAACAAACCCAAGTTTCCAGAGCAAAGGCTGTCAAGGCTTTAAGAAAGCACGATGGTGACATGGTTAACGCTATTATGGAATTATCTTAGGTTATTCGCTAGCTTAGGTAAAAAAATATTATACATTTATCCCGATATTCCCATTAAAAACAATTATAAAACTATCTATTTGGAACCCTTCTCTTCCTCTTGATTTTCGTTTTCTGACTGCGAATTGGCAGGAGTTCTCACATCTTCTCGACCAATACTAGATGACTGAGACTTCAGGCTTCTTATTGAAGGAGAATCAAGTATTGCTGGAGGTTCAGGCGAAGATTTGTCTTTTATAGAACTTTCGTTTGAACCAGAAGTTGTCATTCCGGTACTTGCTGGTACTCCATAATTCGAAGAGCTAGTTTCCTGGAACAACATACCTTTTCCATTCATGGTACTGCACTTCCAACATTGATATTTGATTGATGCTGGATCTTCGGTATTGGGCGGTGCCAATCCATTATGAGCAAAACAGCTGTAGCATATCAAGGCATATCTTTGTTCAACTGATTCGCTATTATCAGATCCTATTAAAATATCTAATAATCTATCTTGAAAAGTTCTATGTGTTGGTTGGGTAGTTGATGCCGAGAACACTGGTTGTCGCTCTACCTTCTGTATTTTCAGAGGCAAAGTATTGACCAGGGTTGATACCTTTGGGAGGTTCAATTCTTTTAATGCCTTTTCTCTAAGAGCATTGGAACGTTGGCCTATTTGCATAGAGTGTAGGTGTTCTTGTGTTTGAGCCTGATTTAGTTTCCCTTCTTTTTGTTGTACAGACTGTGGCTGTCTTGGCTGCTGTGGCACAACTGGTCTGGCGGACTTATCGTATTTGTTAATCAATTCATTAGTCTTATTGAAATTGGTAATTTCCTTTAATTCCTCAATCTTTTCCTTATGCTTTTTCTGCAGCGATTTCAAATGCTTGTTCCTGGTATTAATTAAGAATTCAAAAAAGAATTGTGCAAACCTAAGTACAACGATGGAGGCAATTGGATAAATGAGGAGAATCAACAAATGATTCGTCGTTTGCCCCCTTATAAACCTCATAATTCTATTACTTGCAATTACATTCCGTGAACCCGTGGTATAAAAATAGGCTAGAATTAAGACATATATGGATGCAAGATATTGAAAGAGGATTTTTCTAACATATCTGGATTTTGTCTTGAGTTTGACAATTTGCTGTTTTGTGGTTGTGATATCTTCAGTTAAAGCTGTTAACTCCTTTTCAAATACCTTGGGATCAAATGCAACTTTGCCAAATATACCAAACACACCCATTCTATCAATATTAAAGTTTCTTGCAGAGATGGATCTCAAAGTAAACAGGTCAATACTGATTTTTTTCTCTGCTTACCACATTTCCTTTTTGAATGCTACAGACCTAAAACCTGAACCAAACAAAAAAAAAATTGATCCTAAGATCTTAGTCATCTTAACTTTGATTCCTATAAGTGTTTATATAGTAAGTACGGCGGTGTGTATCATTAGTATTTAAAGGGGTTTCCTTATAGATTCACTAAACAAAGATTCGTGATTCCTATTAGATAAAAAGAGAATAGCCGTGATGCCGTACACGATAGGTCATACGAGAGTAACACTTGATTCCACCCTGTTAACAGATTCTGATAAACAACTCATACTTCAACACCCTCAGGTATTTAGATATTGTCTCAACAATGCCGCATATCGATTATTTATCCATCTCAAGAAAATTATACATCTTTATGGTGATATAATAACTATTTATTCCACTTTGTTAAGAAAAGTACCCAATTATGATGACATTACCAAGATGACAAACAAGTGCAAAAGGACCATATTGAAATTAGAAGAAGATTTTAACTCAATATTTGGAGTTGAGACGCGTAGGTCCTTTGGGAAAGAATGGCAGGAGAAAAGCTACGAGTCGGTCCAGAGATTAGCTCAACTACTCATTAATTCATCTATCGAATCTTTCGAATACGTAGCAAAAGATTTGAACTGCATCGAAATATTTTTCAAGCATTACAACAATCTAAAGAAATTGTTGATTCCATTCCTTGGAGACCAAACTGAATCCATAATGCGATCATTACACAAAGCTAGATCATTATTTAATCATACAACAATTGTTGACACATTACCTGCAATTCATGAATTACCCGAACCAATCATAAAACAACTTAAAAAGATTGAGAAGATCACCAGTGGAGTAGAAAAAGAGACTATTATTCTCGATAGGGCGTTTATTACTTTTGATCCTTCATTGAAGCAATACACAAGCATATTGTTAGGTAAAGCAATACTCAAAAGAGAAGTTGATTTGCGCAGTTGCGAATTAATCAAACGTCGAGAAGTTTGCTTTCAAGCCGCTGAACATGTTGTTAGTATACCTCTAACTGAAGAACAAATACCAAACCCAATAAAGGATTTCAGTAGATATCTATTATACTTGGTCCTTTTGTTAATTATATTGATTGGCGTAATCATTTATAGAATTTTCAAGGTTTTATTTGTATAAGCCAATAAATATATGCATTATTTAGCTTTTGAATTGATAGTGATGTATTCTTTAGTAGTTTGCAGCCATCATCTCAACTAAGAATCTCTACTCAGTCAGCCAAACCAATTTTAGATCGTTAGCTTCAAATACACCAGATTCACACTACATGTAATAGAACATATATTTTACCTTCTAAATTAAGAGCAGACATAGTTTTGTTGTCCAAACTGAAGTATGGTTTAACTACTTCCCTTTTCCTGTATATTAGTGGAACAATATTTCTGAAACTCATAATTTCAGATTTTTTTTTCTGAGGATAAACAGAACAACCATAGAACCAATTGGTCTTATTAACTTTAGTTGTTTCGTTTACGTAGTACAAGGGCAATCATAGTCTAGGACAGCAATCCTGCAGGAAGTACAATTAAAGCTTTTACAAAAGCTGGAAAAGCAATAGAGACAATATAGAATTAGTCTGAATTAACAAACGAAGAAAAACCCCAACTCCACCCCACTCCAGAAAAATACTACATCACGTCCTAGGTAGAGATGTCGGATAAACAAATATATTCGGCAACTTATTCGAATGTTCCAGTTTTCGAGTTTGTGACACCGGAGGGACCAATCATGCGTCGAAAATCAGATTCATGGATAAATGCAACTCATATTTTAAAGATTGCAAAATTTCCCAAGGCCAAAAGGACAAGAATATTAGAGAAAGATGTACAAACAGGTACCCATGAAAAGGTTCAAGGTGGATATGGGAAGTATCAAGGTACATATGTGCCGTTAAACTTGGGCGAGCAAATTGCAAGAAACTTTGGAGTTTTTGAAATTTTAAAACCAATATTTGAATTTCAATATATCGAAGGAAAGTCAGAGACACCTCCCCCAGCACCAAAGCATAACCATGCTCTGGCATTGAATATTGCAAAGCGACAGGCTGCCCAACAAACAGCTGCCAATAAGCGAACCAAGGTCTCGACACCAACGACAGCAGTTGCGTCTTCCAGTGGCGATGAAAAGCCCAAAAAACGAGGGAGGCCAAAGCGCGTGGCATTGAATCGAGCGCCATCTTTGAAACATTCAGATACCATTCCTTTGGATCAAAGCGGATACAGCCATGCAGCTACCAGAACATCTTATATCGGAGCGATGCCGTTGATTCAACGACAAGATACTGAACAGGATGCACTCCAATTGATGACTACGAATATGAATCTTAAACAAGGGGATCTCCAAGCGGTGCATAGCGAAGAGGAAGATGATGCTCAAGATAAAGAAGATGGAGCATTTAGGATAACGAGGCGCTTCTACCCCAATGGAGGCAGTGAGTTACCAATTGATTCTCAGCATGATGATTTGCTTACGAGTAGAGAATTATTTGGTGTGTCGAGAGAATCATTTGAGAAACCTAGAAATCCATTCAACGGGAACGACGAAAAGTTCGGAACAATACAGCAGTACCGTCAACCTAGCATAGCCAGTCTTTCAAGTACGCTGGATTCCCTGATATACTCCGAATATTTTACTGATTTGCTAAACTACTTCCTCGAAGACAACAGCAAACTTCGACCTAACACTATACCAGAGACATTATCAAATCCACCATTACCTTTATCAAAAATAAATATCAATCAACCAATAGACAACGACGGAAACACAATATTTCATTGGGCCTGTTCAATGGCAAATGTTGCTATGATTGAATTTCTTGCTAATACCTTTTCGGAAGCAATTAATCCCGAAATGAGGAACAGCAATGGCGAAACCCCACTTATGTTTTTGGTTCGATTCAATAATTCCTTTCAATTGCGTAATTTTCCTTTGATATTACAGTTGCTCTTAGAGTCGATACTCTTAGTTGACGCTCAAGGGAAGACCGTTCTTCATCATATAGTCAATATTGATGGTAGTCAAAAGAACAAGAACAAGAAAGAAAAGTTCTCAAGATATTATATGGAGACATTGTTTGATAAAATCATAGAAAGTGCCGAAGAAGAAGATGCAGATAAGAAGCTGGAGTTAATTGGCAAGTTTATCAATCATCAGGATTGTGACGGGAATACCGCATTTCATATTGCCGCTTATAATTTGAACTTAAAGTGCATCAAAGTTTTCATTAGCTATCATCAATATATTGACTTCGGTTTACGTAACTTAGTTTCCTGTACTGTTGAAGATTATTTAGCATCACACAACTATGTTTTGAGACTTGACGATGAAGCGGAAGGAGAAGGAGAGGACAGCTATACAACCGAAGACATATTAGTTTCTACTGGAAATGGGCTCCAGAGCCATCAGTCATTTGAAACTCAATTATACAATTCAAAACTTGCCTTGAATTTACAAAACACAACTTCCAATCTTATAACTGAGAAAATGACAGAGTTGGCGTATACAATAGACAGGGAATTAAGTGAAAAGGACGAAGTAATTTTAATGCTTTTTAAAGTACTTAAAAGAATAAACAAAGATAAGTTAGACTCGCAAAAGAAGATTTTATCATTTTTCAATTTAGATTGTTTGGTGAATGATTTGGAGAAACCCAAATCGGAACCAAATAGTCAAGAAACCACAGCAACTTATGATTTATCAATTGACTTTTCAAAGGACAGAATTATTCAAGAGGAGATATTTCGTTTAATCAATGATTTGACTTATCAATACTTACAGAAGCAAAACGAATTTCACAACAGCATGAAGAAATATAAGTTGATAAATGAAAAGATCATCCGAAAGTCAATCTTTAGTATCCAACCAAGTGTTCAAGATTCAGAAATCCAACAAGAACATTTCGATTTAGTAAAAGAATTGCAGGAACAGATCATCATCAGAAGAACATTGCAGGATAAAATATATCAACAAGAAGTAAATGTTCCTTCGATGGACGAAGGTAAGGAAAACAAATTGGAACGGGGTCACAACCAGAACCAAGGGATAATTTCCAAATACGGCAACAACGGTAAATTGCTGAAGTATTGTAAGTTAATAGCATTGTGCTGTGGATTGAATACAGACGAAGTTGAAAATTCAATTGATTTGATTGAGCAATCTTTGATACGAAGTTGAAAATTCAAGTGATGCGATTGAACAATCTTTGATGGACGATAAAATGAAGTTAATAGAGAAATATTACGTATTTTTAATTATTGATGAAGAAAGAGGTCAGACATTTATAATATATAATTTCGAACTCTAAGATCCATGTAGATTTCGCTTTATTCGAGGTCCATTCTGCATGCATTATTGACAAGAAAATCAGAGTCAAGCCATAGCTAGATTATTTTGAATTTATATAATGATCTAGAGTCATCAGCAGAGATTGAAATTATGAAGCCTGACGTTCTTCTCCGATTTATAACAGATGATTACCACAGGATACAAGTAGTTCAAAGAAAAGTACTGTCAGTAAGGTTAAAAAACTATCCTACTTTTTAGTTTTATTTTTACTGAATAGACGCGTAGAACAAAGGCAATCTATGCAGATTTGAAAGTAAGAAACAATTATTATTGGTACGCGAAACTCAAATATTGCACATCATACACCCAATTGTGATAATCTCGGGTATTGTTAAATAATTTTATTTTAACATTTCAGATGAAATTTAGATGGAATTTCAATCCATCACAAAGTCGAACATTAAGAGGAACAAAAAAAAATTCCAACAAACCGAGAAAGAACCAAAGTTGCATTTTCAAAAATGATGCATATATTCCATTTAGTTAAGATAAAAAAACAAACTGA
>LQHL01001617.1:686-20049 GCA_001655755.1 Hemisphaericaspora haegerdaliae
GTCCTTTCATCACCATAAGAGCTTAAGAATCTTCTTTCTCAATTGGTCTCTTGTAATAGGACTTAACATATTTTAAGTAATAAAATAGGAAACATTCTATTCATTTCTTCTTGTCTTGAGGAGGGTTTGTCCGTTGTAGAAAAAGTCACCAAGAGCATTAAGTGATCAAAATATAAAGCGATGATTATTTTGAAGATTATCAGACCTTCTGCAAGAATTGACTCCAGATTGTAGTTGGTGTTGGGCGTAAATGTATTGAATGGGAAAGCTTTATTTTCTGTAGATGAACTGACTGAAATTTGATTTGTGAAATTTTTGTATGGGGACCTTTTCTTATCAAGAAGTGCTTCTCAATACAAATCTGATTCAAAACAATGAGACGGTTGCAAAAACTCTCTTGGTCTTCGAATAAGTCGGCAAATAGAGAAAGTTTAGAGAGCATTCGTTGCAAACATTGGAGACAAGAGAACTAAAAGCAAACTATATATTTTCTTTGTTTCAGGAACACGTTCTTGTCTTACAATAAGTAAAGACAAGTCCAGTTATATACCTTTCCTGGACTTGAGATAAAGCTGTCGAATAATTTCTTAGATTACTTCAACTACAATATCCAACTAGTTCTCACATTTCCACAGTTTACAACAGTGATAATTTTAACAAGGCAGTCGATCTTGTCAAATTAAACCACTTAGTTGCCCTTGGTGCAAGGCAGATGCTACAACTATTCAACAAAGTTTAAAGAAGATACACATGTGTATTTTATAAAAAATGATATTTATAAGACCTACCCTACGTTAGAACTGAAATCATTACTCATTACAAAAATAATATACAAATCAAAATTAATTGATCTAAAATAAAATCAATTAATCATATTTTTGCAATGAATAATGTCAGTCCTTCTTCTTGTTTAAGATTTCATCAGCCCAAGTTGGTAAGATAAAAGAGGCTTCATGAATTCTCTTGTTATAGTATTTCAAATTCTTTGAAACAAAATCATCAGACCAATCAAATCTGATTGGCTTAGTGACATCGGCGTCCTTATCCTTAGAACAAACCATGAAACCAATTGAACCACTTGGATAAGTTGGAATCATAGTGTAAGCGTATTCAGCAATTGGGAAAACATCTTGACAATCTTTCTTTAATTTAGAAATGATATCCATATGAATCCAAATATTTTCAGCTTGAGTAGTAATGACACCCTTTTCAGTTAAAGCATCCTTTAATAATTCAAAGTATGGCTTTTGGAAAAGAGATTCAGCTGGACCTTCTGGATCAGAAGAATCAGTGATGATAACATCGAATTGATTCTTGTATTCAGCCAAGAATTTGAAACCATCACCAATATGAACCTTAGTTCTTGGGTCATTGTAGGACTTGGACATTTCTGGCAAGTACTTCTTAGAAACTTCAATAACAGTTTCATCAATGTCACATAACCAAGCTTCTTCAATGGATTCATGCTTTAAGATTTCTCTTAAAACACCACCATCACCACCACCAATAACTAAAGCTTTCTTTGGGTTTGGGTGAGAATTTAAAGCTAAATGAGTAATCATTTCTTGATAAGAGAACTCATCACGTTCAGTAACTTGAATACAGTTATCTAAGACTAAAACATTACCATAAGTAGTTGACTTGAAAACTAAAACATCTTGATATTTGGATTTTTCAACATGTAAAACTTTTTCAACTTTTAATGACATGGCTTGACCAGGCCACATGGTATCGGAAACTTCAGCGAACCAACCATCTTTAATGGAAGGGTGAGTTAATTCTTGAGCCATCTTTGATTTAGAGAATGAAGAAAAAGAAGCAAACGAAAACCAATTGAAAATTTTTCTTGAAGGTTGTTGAAAAATTTTCATTAGCATAGACAAGGGATCTTACCGGAGTGAAAATTGTGAAAAATAAATTTCTCAAAATCAAATAAAAGAAGTCAAAAAAAACGAACTTCGTTTTGTAGGTGTGTTCTCAAAAAAGAATCGATTGTACTGTTATTTCTGAATTGTTTGATCAGAATAGAAGAAAATAATGAAATGTTAAACATACTTAAATCAGATCTATGTAATTGGTACTTTGGGAAGAATTTTCATATACATTCTGCAACAACTCTACTTATTGACACATCCTGTCCTCGTGGATGATTTTTAATTTCAAAAATATTTTTATTTCTTGTTTCAAATCTTCGATAACAAGGCTTAGAGTCCCTTATACAAAAAAGAGGTGCCTTATTGTTTACTCCGTACAATTTACTCCGTTCAATTTGCGTATAAAAGTACAGACTGTTCGTACTTGAATATTAATCAACTCGGTCACTCTATGATGACCACAAACAAATCTACGTATATCATTAAACTAAGAATATCGAATTAAAACCCTATATAACAAATAATGGGATAACGGAAGAATGAAAAAGAAATACTACGAATGGATTAATAGAAAATTGGACTCTAAAATTTAAAGTCTTCACCACGCTTCTTATGGCGCGCTTCGTCATCAATAACTCCAGGTCTGTTTGAATTACTGGATGCACTACTGCCTTTACCATCATTTGCAAACTCCCAATCACCAGACACGATTTCTTCGGTATCATTATGATTATGAACATTTTGGTTCTCTTTTGCTTGATTTTGTTTTAGCATGTCTTGTATTTCGTTTTGTTTTTTCTTTTCCAATACTTGATAAGTCTCTGGTCTGTCACGATGGAACCCGTCTTCTTCTTCATCTGAACTTGGATAGTAAGTTTGTTCTGCCGTAACAATGGCACGAACTGCAGAAGGTAAAATATCTGGACGATAGAATCTTAAATCAACTCTACCCACAATATATAATAGGTTTATGATGATTTCAAAAATTCCCCATGTAGTATACATAAACCATGGATGAGCAACATTTGATGCATCTTTATTATATCTATATTGGAAAATCACAATACATCTGCCGATGGCCCCAATCAAGATAAGAACAGTGGTTACTATTAAAAGAATCATGGAAACATTATGTTTCAAATCCCCTCTCTTGTTGGATAACCCTTTAACCATTTTGAAGTGGTGATGAGTGGCCGCAATAACTCTAATTGCATGACGATGATTAGAGTTTCTCTTCATAAAACTGACTTCTGCTTTTTGAGCAGCATTCTTTTCAACAAAGTAGAATGGAGCAAAACTTTCAATCCACCATGGTTGGTAAGTATACAAGTTTTCATCTTTGGCGGTAGGAAACCAGAATGAAAGACCAATTAAAGAAACAGCAGTTAAGGAGTATGCCAAAACCATAACTGAGGTGAATTGAGATACCTTAACCCATTTGTCATAATTACTCTGGGATAAGAAGTTTAAATATGGAATGAATGAAGCTGCGATGGTAATCCCAATTAGAATCAACACAAATCCATACAAAATAAACATAACTGACCAGAATAATTTACGGGAACCACCTACTGGATGTCTCCAAGTAAATAATCTTTGTGCTAAAATCAAATTAGCTGATACAATGATAATACTAGGAACAATCAAAAACACTTCTGACGTTAACCCAATTGGAACCAATGATGCATCAGTAGCCCATTTTGCTCTCAAGGCAAAACCAACAACTTTGCACATACAATAAAATATCCATGCATATGAAACCCAGAAATAGTGACCTCTCGAATGATTTATTATCAATATAAATGTATGGATAAGCATCATGATCCCAAATAAAACTGAAAATACGATAGAAGGTGCTTCATCACTTGGTTCAGGATATCCACCAAATATAGCAAGTTGATATTGAACATTATAATTAACGATTGATTCAGGAATCTCAGGTCCCATCAAATTATGTGAGAAATCAACTAATTTTTTAATCCCAGTACCCGGGGCTGGACCATTCTGAATAGCCATGATTAGGTTAACCAAACCTTCAACGGCGGTATAGTTAGACATGATCTTTATACTGTTTGATGATGAGTAAAAGTAAAAGAAAGGATGACAAAGAAAATTAGAAACTCATAATTTTTACAAACAAGTTGCCTACCTATATAACAATGTAAGAATATAAGATTTGTTAACATGGGGAGAGGAATAGGCATATGGGGTTATTCAAGAATAAAGTTGCAAATGGGGAAGGAACAGAGATTTCCTAATTAGGAAATCATTCGAATTTTTTTTTTTTGCCATGAAAATTTTTCTTTGCCTTTTCTCTTTAGAAAAGAGGATAAGGTTTCTGGGTCTAAGTGAGAAGGTTCAAGTACAGTTCAAATTATGAATCTAGGGGGCCTATCATGGAATGGTTACTCAAGCTATTTACAATATTGTAAATCTTCTAATCTGTGTAAATCAAGATCTGTGAAATCTTGTCATTCAAGTTACGGTCATACAATGTATGTTCATGTTAGTGAATCAAACAAGCCCTGATTTCGAATGAAACCTTTTCTTTCTTGAGTATACCCTTGAATGTATCAAACTTTGATTATTAGTTTACTTGTGAGTCGACAGTTTACATTAAAGTTTTATCCTGATTCGGAAGGTAGAGCGAAACAATCTTTTTGCTTCTGCCGCGTAAAATTATTGTTCTCATATTTAAATGAATTATGAAGATTTCTTGGCCTGTAGCGTGAGCTAATTTTCAGTTAGGTTTTCTATTTATATTATGTAGGTTTTCCCTAATGCCACGAAAAAAAAAAATTCGAACACAAGAAATCTTCATGAAGGACATTTTAGTTGAATCATAATACATAAGACCAAGGATAATTGCCTAAACTTGAAGAAGCGTGTCTTCAAAAATTGACCAATAATTGTTGTAATACGAAAGAACTTCATATTAACAGGTGATTTCACACGTGATCAGAAATGAGGCGAACCTCCTACTTAAGTAAGAGATTCAATTAGATATATTCTTACTTCATTTGCTTCTTTTACTTTACTGATTGATAGATAGTAAACATTTGTTTAATCTGAATTTATTGAACGCTAACCTAAACAATATAGAGGGCACTTTATGACAATATTCTATTACGATTTTTCGTCTCAATCATTTCATTTAAAACATGGAGAGTAGCCTAATACCAGGTTGCTGATAATGTCAATTATTCTGCCTATATTTTTCGAATAGTTAGAAATATTGTCGGCTACATACTTCTTTTTTCATTATATAATTATAGGTGGATTGACACCTTACTGAACCGAATGATATCCCTTGTACTATTTCTTGTTTATAATCTGTCTTCTAAGAAGCTTGAAGAAAATCTTCGTCTTTTGGTTCTCCTTCGCTTAAAATATATATTTTGTAAAATACGAGTTTTGTCTCAATAAATTTAATTAAGCTTTCATGTCTCAATTCAGTCAACCCTGCATGACATATACTCACATTTGGATTAGATAATCCACATTCTTGCAGCATTTTCTAAAATGCCTATAACTGATATGTTGTTGATCTAATCTCTGCAAGATATGAGTTAACATTCAGATCTCTCTGGTATCGCAACCGATTATGATTTGCTTTACCACAATAGACATTGAAAATTTGATGGGTTTTCGATAACGATCATATTTTTAGTGTACAAGTGGCAGTTGTGGTAGTCTCTTCATTCTTAACTTTTAAACTAATCATTCCAAATACCTATATACCTATACACACTGGAACATCTAACAAAATAACTAATAAACCAAATACAAAGTACATATAATACTTGGTCCAGAAATGAACCCAAACCAACAGAAAACGTTACCAAAAATTTTCTTGTCTCTGAAAAATTTAGTTCTACTAATCATTACCATTGGAAGCTGACTCATTTGGAGTAATAACAAATAACCTCTCAAGTGTCCGAAAATGACATACATTACCAATTCATGTATTATACTTGACAACACGAAAGTTAATAATGTTGCTTGCAGTTTATTTAACGTCAAACAACTTATACTTGAATGATAAACATGTCTTAACAAGAATTTATGAACTGGGATATTCCATAGTCTAGCAAACTCTGCCCAATCGCTACAATTCCACCATGGACCATAGAAATCACGATCAGCAAACAATGAAAGCTCAGCAATTGCAGATAAGATCGAATCCCAGATAAGATAGAACGTGAATAGATATAGCAACAAAAATGGTAGTATCATATCAAAGAGTATGAGCCAATAATGACGTCCACGTTCAGAGATGGGGAGCTGGCGTACCTCTTTGCATTTTAGCGTTAATGGGTACATACCCTTATGAGCAACATATACCATTAAGAGTATCACCCCGAATATGGCACATACTTTTTGAAATACGAATCCCCATCTGATTTTCTTAGTACGTGGGTAATGTAAAGTATACACTAATGTTGGAAACATTGTATATTCGAAAAAGTTGAACAAATTGATATTTTCTGGGAACCTTATATGTCCTTCTTTCTGTAATTCGTGGAGAGGTAAATGTATACATTCTGAAATGTCACAATCTTCTTCAGATTTTTCTCTGTTTGCATTTGACTGATATTCTAATTCATATTTACAAAATTCCAAACTTTCATCTAACATCTTAATCGTTTCATCATAATCAAATCCTTTTGGAACCTTTTGTATTCCATCAGTCAATCTTTGCTTATAACTCTCTGAAAACTTTGCTTCATTATAGATCACCCATAAATAACCGTTATAGAACCCATACGAATGCATTTTCATCACAAATACCAAACTGTGTAGTAATAAAAACACTCTTGCAACCCAGGGAAAATCCATCACACGATCAGATGCAATCCATATCCAAAAGCAGACAAATAGACAATTAAAAGTACCTTGTATTAACCATCCAGTGGAATTCCAAGTGATGAAATGATGTTTGCAAGCCAACTGAACCAGGTAGGCAAAGTAAATTGATAAATACATGATTAAATCGGCAAATCCAACTAAAAAGATATCTTTACGCAATATTTGAACAATTGGCCATTCTAAAATCGAAGTCCCATGTTGATAATGAGTATGAACGACATTATTGAACATAAAAAATGCAGTGGCTAGCCAAAATAACACATAGAATCCAAAGAATTCGCCTTCAATAAAATAATCTGCATCAAAAATTGTAGTTGATTTAGTCTTAAATTTGATATCTCCAAATCGGGACACATATTTAGTCTTGGTAGACGACTTTGGGTGTACTCTTGATTTCTCGAGTTTTGAAACATGGTCAATAAGACTATCTAGTGTAAGTGCATCACGTTTTGCAACTCTTATTTGTCTCTTCTTAAGTACTCCTTCAGTTGGTTCATCTTCTAAGATTGATGTGGTTATTATATCTTCTATATCACTATCAAGCTTAATTGTCTCTTCGGGTTTGTTATCTTCCTCCGATGACGATGACGATCCGTAGTCATTATTGAAATCCAACAACTGTCGAAGTGGATTAATCTTGGATAAATGCTCGAGGGTTTTGAAAGTTCGCGGATGTTTCATTAGATCAGACATAGACGTTGACGTGGTTGACATATATGAATTGTTGAATAAAAAACGTGTCTAGCGTATTTGTGTGTGTGTGTCGTGTGTGGTAATGCGATCCGATAAGGAAAGTATTGAATACCTTAACAAAAAAGCAATATCTTAGCAACCAATGGGAAAAGTGAAAACAACTGAGGTATTTATACTTGTTGATGATCAAAATAAGGAAGCAAGTAGAGTTGGTCGATGTGCATAGAGGAGTGATAAAAGATGACTTAGTAAAGATTAAGTCCGGTTCAGAATTAGACAGCTTACATTACACAAAATTCTGAATGGACATTGTTCTCTTGGCTACAATAATCTTTTCGGTGCTCAAATTTTTCGGTTACAGTGGAAATTAGGAACGTCCGGAATTCTGGAGATAAAGTTTCTTTAACACAGATTGCAGGAATAATGTTAGTACAAAGTACTTGTTTTGTAAAAATTGAACCATCGGAGTTAATCGCCCTTTCACATGTACTAAAGAGTTTTCCAATGACTTCTTCTTTAATATAATTTATCCATACCAACTTAGTCTGTCAGAATTTGTCGGGAAGGATCTGAAAAAGATTCTTGAAATTAGACAAGAAAAACTTAGATGAATGTTTCATCGAATAAATCAATAAATTTCCCAATTAATGAACTAATCTTGCCTACGGAGCTGTTTCACTCAGAAACTTTAGAATAGATTTGTATTACAACTTTTAGAGAACTGTGTGGTAAGGTATGTCAGATTTGAGTGTGAAGTTATATCCGCACTATTGATTAGATCCTTCTTTCAATTCTTTTGCACTCTCTGAATACTAGACTACGTCATGAAATGCTGGCTGAATGAGTTCTTTAGATTCTTGCCAATTTTCTTGTGTTCTAACAGTCACTTTAGTCACATTTTGTTCCTCTTTGAGTCCATATTCTTGATTTAAATTTAAATCGGTTAGGTGGAGAAGGATGGGCGAAAGATAGATCGTTGGTTCCGTTGCTATGTGTTTGAGGTTCGTATCGGAATTTCAGTCCGTTGGTATATGTTTCGGGTTAGTACGTGCTGCCTTCAATGTATAGATTATCGGACATGATATAGAAGTCATTTCTCGATCATAGTGACCATCCCATTAGTTCTCCCCTAAATTTGGGAATGGTTTCAGATAAGATAATCATGTGAGTTCCTTGTGTGTATTATGAATTTCCACTCTTATTTTGTCCTTTTTGACGGTTCAAGCTCTGTGCTGGAAACTTGGAATTTTGTCATTTCTGATTTTTGTTGTCACTTCAGTAGTTCTGTTTCCTATTCCTTGTTTTAATTCTTGCACTATTCCTTTTCATACTTTCGAATTCGTTTGAGATCCTTTAACCCCATTGAAACATTTACCCTCAAAAATGCATTGTGGAAACAATTTGTTTAACCTTGTTCAGAACTAATATTCTCCCCTGACACAAGATGAAGATTGCAATTATTGTTTCCATCGTTGAGCTCAGAATGATTTTGCCCCCTTTGTCTAATGTATTTGTTCTACTATTTTGTGCCAAATCCAATATTCTCCAGCCTTACATTAACGCAAAATTCTCCCCTGAGAATTATTAGACAAAAGTAACACTCAAGAATCACACTCCGAGATCAGATGGTTATGAATAATGTCTATTTCCAAAAATATATGACCAAGTTCTATGTTACTATTTACAACTACTACCCTTCCTGCATCTAACAATTTCTATCTATAAACCCGTTCAAATGGTCTAGTATCATTGAAACATGAATTCCATACTAAATCAATAACCTTTTCAGCCTCCTCGGTATCTTTACAATTGGGATTTGCCGCTACTGACAAGGCTGCTCTTCTTTTCACACAATTTTGGAATTTTCTACCAAAATTACCTAATCCTGTTTTCTTCATTTCTTCAAATATTCTACATTCACCACTTAACATACTTGCTCGAATTTCTGTGCAAGCATGGTGCCTTAAATCTTTTAAATTCACGTTAAATCTTAAATAATCATAAACATGAACCAATTCATGAGTTAAAACATCTTCCAATTGCCATTTGCTTGTGATCCAATTTGCACATAGTAAAACACCGGTTTTTGGATGGAAACCACCCCCTTTAACACCGTCACACATTTCACACATTATATTATCTTTATTCATAAGTTGATCTTCTTTGGTGTATTTATTTATATTATCTAACATGAATCTAACTGATGGCGAATACAGTAACATCCAGTCACGATATTCTTCACAAGAATTGCACTTCTCTTCGGGGTTTTTATTTCTATAATCAAATTCATATTGCTTTGATTCTTCATCTGTAAGTCCCATTCTGGTAGCATATTGCGCTGTACGTCTCCACCACTCAAACCCATTCAATTTTTCTGGTGGGGAAAGTGAAAGTTTTGATTCTTCGATTGATTCTTCTTTGGACATTATATGGAATGGGTTAAATCTCTCTTTAATTCAAACTGGTTGCTAAAAAAAGAAAATATATGGTCTTATTATCTAATAGTTGAAGCTAGTTATCGTTGCTATGAATGTAAAGGGTCTATCCATGAACGAAAAATTTTGTTTATGAAAATTTGAAATCTACTATGCAGGAATTCTCTCTTCTTTTGATTTCTTTTGGTTACGAAAGCAACAATACTCAACATAACAATAACTAGTAGGCTAGTAATTGAGTGATGACAATAACCTTGATAACCAAAGGCGTAATTTTATCTTTTTTATCTCACTTGAAGTGGTGATGTGATTTCTATACGAAAGTTGAAATTGATCCATATACACCCTAGTGATTTCCGAGTCTATACAAAAATGAAACCATGCTGGCTATTTAATACCAAAAGCTATTCAACATTTACTCTAAAAGACGTTAGTATTAACCTGGTAATCAATGTATCCAATTTGTAGCTTACATTTGCTTAAAATCATTCCCATGCTCTTTTGAGTCAAAGGATCCACGTGACTGATATGCGCCGCACTTCCCAATTAGGCCAAATCCAAAAAAATCGAAAAACTCAACCTCATCGTAAAGAGACTAGACTCGAGATCAACAATTATAGCCTCGGACCTCTATACACAACATACATATATAGAATGGTTTCTAATATTTGGATAGCAGCAGCCGATAACCAAAGATCAATAGTCGAGCAATATATCAATAGTGGCAAATATAATGCTAATTCAAAAGACCCTAATGGGTATACACCAATGCATGCAGCAGCATCATATGGACATATAAATTTATTAAAATATTTAATTGAAAAAGGTGGAGATGTGAATATTCAAGATAATGATGGAGATACTCCTTTGCATCACGTTGAAGATATCAAGACTGCTAAATTTTTAGTAGAAGAAATAGGTGCTGATTATAAGATTAAGAATGGTGATGGATTAATTGCAAGAGAATATATCGAAGAAGAAGGGGAATTCGAAGATGTCGAAGAATATTTGAGAACTTTGGCACATGATAAGTCTGTTGTCGTAGAATCTGGAGAAAATGAATTCGTTGAAAGCTTACCACAACCTGGAAATATTGATGGACATCAAATTAGATATACTATGGAAAGTGAAGCTCAGGATGATTTGTCACCTGAAGAATTAGAAGAAAGAAGAAAGAAGATTGAGGCTATTCTACAAAGTGAAAACCCAGAAGAAGCATTAAGAGAATTGGTGACAAATGCTGTCCATGAAGGTTTGTCTCAATTCAAACAAGAACAAGAGCAACAATTACAACAACAAGAAGAGGAAGGACCGTCCTCAAAGAGAAGAAAGTAGATAGCATCCATAGATGGGATTTAAAATGCTTATAGATGTTATTTGAAGTCGAAAACTATTGAAGAATGGATTTATTTTTTAGGTGAGAGCGAAAAAAAAAGTCTTCCTTTTACCTTCCCCCTCTCAGTAAATGTAAATCCCCCCACCTCACTAATTCTACTAATTTCTTTCGCAAATTGTTCAACTCTCGTTCAACGTCGATTGAAAAATTTCCAATTTTAAAACTCCCCATTTGATTCTTCTTTTATTCTAGTCAAACAGCAGACAACAATACAAATATGCTTTTTGAACACTTATCCAAGTTACTTCCAGCAGGAATGCAAGGAGGGTATGTTTAACTTTCTGATCAATTCTAATCATCAATTGTACTAACACACCTAATACAGAGTTTCTGATTACTCTGACTTTACTGTCGAACAGTTGAAAGCCATGTCCGTTTGGGAAAGACTTGCAATTAGAGATTGGAGATTAGAACTCTTCACTGTCGGTTTCATTGCGATCTTTGCGTTATTATACAAGGCTGGTGACTTATACAATCAAACCAAAGCCACTGGATTCTTGAAAAATCTTAAACCCGTTTTAGAACGTAACTTTTACCAAGTTGGTGTTACTTCAGATAAGTTATATATCAAAGATAACTCTGAAGCTTATTCAAGTTATGCCACTGGTAGAGCTAACGTTGCTAAAGTTGATATTAAATTAACATTGGCTCCAAGAAATAACTTATTCATTTGGATTTTAGAATTAATTTTAGCATTCACTACTGGATCTGTTAAAGCTCCTGAAGATAAGGCCGAGTTTGTCATTACTCCATCTGTTGATTACGATAACTTCATTGCCGCAATTGTTTCTAAGATTGGTATGAATGATGCTAGAAAGTACAACTACTTTCTTTCGTTATGTAAGACCAGCGATTCCCCAAACTTACCTGAATCCTTCGTTTACATGAGTGAAGCAAATGAATTCCAAGAAAAGATTACTACTAATGAATTAAAGAATGCTTTGACTTTAAAGAGTGCTTCCTTTATTAAACAAATTGCTATCACTGATCAACCAATTGAAAAGGCAGAAACCATTCGTGAATTATATCCAAAAAGAACTATCATTTTTAGTTGTAACATTACCAACAAGGCTGAAAATATCAAAACTATTGAGTCTGTTTTAGATGCATTGTTCAGTTTGGTTGATAAATTAGCGAATAAGCAAATCTCTTTCCGTCCAGAAGCCTTAAAGAAGGTTGTCAAGACTAGAGAAAGTGAAATTGAAAAAATTAAAAAGATTCAAGAAGCTATTGAACAAGAAAAATTAGCTGACGTTAAATCCAAACAATTGAGAGAAGAGAGAGATAAATTGAGATCTTTATCAAGAGAAGAACAAATTAAATTAGAAAAGAAGGCTCAAGAAAAACAACAAAAAAAGATGCAAAAAAAGCAAAAGGTTAGAATGTAAGTTTACATCGATGACTTACTTTCTTTCATTGAAAAGGACTTTTATTTGTTTTTTTAAATCATTCATTTCGGCATGACATTTTATAATTGTTAATTATTTTGTTTGTATATTTTAAATAGTAATACCAAGTAATGCTTATACTTTTCCAGTTAGTTTCCAACCTCTCCCAACTGGAGTATTGAATACTTCGACAATCCCAGCACCATGAGCATCAGCTAATACCCAGTTTAGATCATAGCCATAAAATGGTTTTCTGAAGTTATTCATTTTAGAATCACCTTGTAGTGTCCTTCCTTCCCATTTCTGAAATATTTGATCCTCTAATAATTCTTTGAACTTTGGTTTACTTAGAAGTTTGACCAACCAAACTCTCCCGGCATTGACTAACTTCAAATAAGTCCCACAATTGGGATATGAAATCGAATATTGGTGTGATTCTATCTCGTTCAAGTGATTAGAAGTCAAAGTTACAAATCCAGAATTGACAAGACATGACAACTCTTCGTTATCAAATGTGCTATCAATGTTAATAAACATAGAAGTTGGGTTCTGGAAAACATGCTTTTCGAATTTCTTTAAACTTGAACAATGGTGTTCTTTCTTTGGATCAGCTATAGCAGGATGTGCCGATGATGCAATATCGGGTCCAAGTTCCAATTGTGCATTTTTAATCAAATTTAGATATGTATCGGCCTTAACTATAACTTCAACATTCTCAAATCCATACGTAACCTTGCCATGTTGGAACTTCTGCACTGACCTCAGTATAACGGGAGAAGCATTGGTGATCACAAATTTCCGAATTTTCCCCTCTCTTATCTTAATTTCCAACATTTTATCAACAAAAGTATTCCCTCGTTCTTCATAAATTGAATATAGTTGGGTTGTAGTAATTAAACCTCGGGGCAATTGGTTCTGTCTATATTTCATAATATCGGCCTTATAATTCTGTCCCAAGCCTTTCAACAGAAATACTAACTCTTCCATATTTCCTTGTGATGCGATTATGTCATCGCGGGTATGATATCGATTATGCAAGGACGTAGACTCACTCCACCGATTGTTCAAGACCGTATCTATCGCAACCATGATATCTTCATTTCGACATAGCTGATAATCTAATTCGACATTATAATCAAGCACATCTAATTTATCCTCGGAAGATTTGGGAGGTTTGGGGCTAGGACTGTTGTTTTGCGATTGATTGAGTTTCTGGGTAAGATTTTGGGAGTATATTCCTTGTGAGGGTAGAATTTTCTTGACGTCACGTTGAAATTTTTTGATGGGAGATGTGGATGTTGTTCGTTTTGATATGTTTGATGTCTTGGCTGCGCTGTAATGAAGCTTTGGCGGTGCCATTTCTTTGTGGGGTATGTGATTGTTACCAAACGAGTTGAGCTTATTAATATTTTTTTTTCCTTTTGATGATTTCATTGTGGTGTAGATAGACTAGTATGCCATGACATAGAGCAACATAAAAACCAGTAGTCCTCGGAGAAATCTCGAAGTATACGATTCAAATACAGAGAAGAACTCGGTGTATTGTCTGGTCGAAGTATAATCTTGATAATATTGATCTATTTTTTGGCTTGCTCTGACAATGGTAAATCAACTCTTTTGTTAAATTTGCAACCAAAACGGACAATAATTAACAAATACAATATCACATGCCCGAAAAGCCAGACGAACATCATTAGGTTCATAAGAATACATGAAAGATCCCAATCTGAACTTACACATATATTGGTAAGAAGTCGAAATCAAAAATAACACAAGCTACGGAGCTAAGTATACTGTTCCAAGAAACTGATTGGTTGCCGATTCTCATAATATAGCACTTAACTAATAATTACATTAATATAAAGCATCGTGAGTAGTGAACCCATGCATTGAAGAAAGGGAATCTCTTTGGATCAGAATATCATCCAAAATTACCCTATGAACGGAGCAGCGAACCAATTTTTCTGGAAGAGTAAATCAACTTGAACAAGTATACTGAAAGAAACAAAGATAGAGGACTCCTGTTACTCTTATGATCTCGTATTTTCTATTTACACGATGAATTAATATATATACATCTATCTAACTTCAATTTGTTTTGAAACTTGTCTCTTTTCAGATGGAGAATTTACCTTCAATTCATATTTACCAACAGTGGTTATTTCTTCAAGAAGTTTCTTTGGATCTTCAACTGGAGACAATTCAATATCAGTTTCCGGAACTTTAACACCAGAAATATTATAAATTGTCTCACTGATTGCGTTCTTGTCAACCGGTAATTGATCTTTCTTGACATATTGAACAGCTGGTAATCTTTCAATCAAATCAGAAATTGCATAATTGACTTCAGATTCTTCAATGACCAATTCTTCAGCCCCTTGACTTGATTTACTCTTCAAGGTCTTGAACAAATCACTTAATTCATCCATAGATAATGCTTCTACCTCTTCTGCTTCTTCTTCTTCGATTATTGGTTCTTGTGTGACCTTTGGTTCTTCTGCTTCCTTAACGACTTCAGGTACAACCACAGGAATTCTTGGACCTTGCTTTTCTGTTATATAACATGCCCTACTACCGTGATGTAAATAGTTTCTCATATATGCTGGTTTAACTCTGAGTATTTGTCCTTTGACTCCAACATCAGGAATATCTTGTAATAATTGAACTGGAATTTTGGCAAATCTTAGAGGAGTAGCACTTCTGAATCGGCATAATGTTGGCCCAATGACGACCCTTTTGGAAGTATTTTGGAACATGTTGAATATATATAACAGAGAGGTGGTGGATTATCCTCAGTTTAAGCTTACGACTATTTTGGTGACTAGTTGAAAATCTTTGATACTTGAAAAATGAAAAATTTGTGGTACTCAAATTTACCCACACATCAGTAAATTTCAACTCGAAACTTCCTTCTCTTTGATCTAACAGATGAGCATCGATTTATCATAACTCCACACTTTTGAAGCCAAAGCTTCTAGACCACCATCCAGATGGACCAAGACATCGTATTATGTTCCATTTGCCATATCAGTGAATCTAGATATACATGTCCAGCATGTCTGTTGAAAACGTGTTCATTGGAATGTGTTAAACGACATAAGAAACAAACAGAATGTACAGGAAAGCCAGATATTACTAAATACATAAATAGAAATGAACTATCACAAGACAAAGTACATTTAAACCGAGACTACAATTTTCTTATCAATGTCGATCGTACAATTCAACTAGCCAAGGGTGATATTAAAACCAATGCCAAAAATGTGTTTAAACGTCAACATCCTTCCCAACAACGTAGCACCAACAAACGATTCAAACGAGCTGGGAATGAAGGAGGAGATCAGGACGATAGAAGGATTGTAGCTATACGGAATGCATTCACTAATGAACCAAACACGACTATTAAACGAGAGAACACATTAATAATCCAACTCCCTCCAGGTATGCACCGATCAAGTTCAAATAAATCTGGATATGATAAAAAGTTGAATAGTTTTATATGGACAGTAGAATGGATATATTTGGGTAGTGATGGGAAGGAATTGGCAAAGTTCGTGAGTTATAGACTTAAGGAGACTTTAAGTTTGCGAGATGCTGTTCCTATGAACATTATTGTTAATAATACTAAGGGAGAAGAGATCAATAAGAATTCGTTACGGTTTTATTTATCTAATGTAATTAACAAACCTAAGGATTCTGTCATTGAATTGCAGCCAGATAACAATTTATCTGAAGCTTTAAAAGATAAAATTGTACTTGAGTATGCTACTATATTCATCACGCTGCATTCAGAAACTCTTTCGAATAGAGTAGTCAGTATAAGTGAAGCATATGCCTTGAAAGATAATGAAGAAGGAAGTACTTCTGAGAGTGAATCCGGCTCGAGCAGTGGCTCATCATCAGAGTCAGGCGACTCAAGCTCGTCGAGTGATGAGAGTTCAGATGAAGAAAATGGGTCTGACTCTGATGAAGGGCCGGAAGAATCTTCTCTGAAACCACCGGCACTTGTTAAATTCCAGGAAGAAACAGAACCCAAATTGATTCAAAAGATATCCGACCGAACAAATCCAGACGATCTACAACTAACCGACACCACTTCGTTACAAGATGTAGATTAAATAGAATAAATAGAAATTTATTGGTTGCAATATTCGGTAAACGCACTACTGTAATTCTTCTACCAAAGATTTGAGTTTTTTTATAATAGTGATGAAACCTGCACTGTCATCTCTTTAAGGAGGCAGCTCATCGACAGATGTCCAACATATTCAAGAAACTATTAGACTCGGATCGTAATGCAATTGCGACATTATACTTTGGAAACATCGATCCACAAGTCACAGAGCTTTTAATGTATGAATTGTTTATACAATTTGGACCAGTTAGATCACTTAATATGCCCAAAGATCGAATATTGAAAACACATCAAGGGTACGGATTTGTAGAATTTAAGAGTTCGAAAGATGTTGAGTATACTTTGGATATATTACGCGGAGTTAGACTATTTGGGAAATTACTAAAATTGAAAAAAGTCGACCAAGGGAGTACAACTTCTCAAAACAAAACGAACATACAAAGCTTACCTAAAAAGATTGGACAAGTGAATGTTAAATCGCAAGATTTATTGAACCCGAATTATATTGATGTTGGAGCAAAATTATTCATTAATAACTTGAATCCATTAGTAGATGAGAAATTTTTGTTTGATACATTTTCAAAGTTTGGTAACTTGATACGATATCCATTAATACGTCGAGATCCACAAACTGGTCAATCTATGGGATATGCATTTATAACATTTGATGATTTTTCCACTAGTGATACCGTGATTGAAAAAATGAACAATACGATATTGATGAATAGTAAGATAAATATAAGTTATGCGTTTAAAGAAGATCCTTCAACCGGTGGAACTCAAAAGAAAGTCAGACATGGTGATAAAGTAGAAAGATTATTGGCCGAGAGTGCAAAGGCTAACAATTTGTTGATTACGAAGAAATTAAAAGCAAAGAAGAAACAGAAAGTGACAAAACCTCAACATCACCGATAAAGAAGATATACATCTCGGCCAATCTCGAGTCATATACCTAAATTTGTTTCCTATACCACCTTGGAACTCCCTCTGATGCAAAGATACTCGTAAAGGAGTGAGTTATTTCGATCCGTCATCTGGAGTACTCAACAATCGGTACTGATCAATTTAGTCGTACTGCATACAACCCGAAGCCAGTCCCTACAGCGAATATTATATGGTTAGATATTTTTAAGGTCCCTTATTGATCCGTCTCCGGTGATCTACTCAGGACTTTCTATTTTTTAGAGTATTAAGTATGTAATCACTGTTTTAGACTTCAAAATTCTAATATACGCAAACATCCACAACTCATACACAGTTTTTCATACACAATTTCAATGCTTAGTAATTCTTCTTATGTTTTTTGTAATCGGCCCGTGCATAGACATTTCCCGATTGGGAATATCCGTGCATATTCGCAATACATAAATATCCAATAGTCTCGAATTTTTATTTTTCATTTTTTGAAACTTTCAAATGTTTGTTTCAAGATCACTATCAATAGTACCAAGGCAATTGATAAAGACAAATACTATTAGACGATTCATAACTAGTTCAACTGTAAGAATGAGTGCTCCTAATGTTTTACCATCTACACAAAAAGTAGTTTACCATGAAGAAAATGGTGAATATGAAGTTATCAAATATGGGGATTACCCAACTCCTAAAATCGAAAATCCTCATGATATTATCGTCAAGAATGCTTATGCTGGTGTTAATTTCATTGAGGCCTATTTTAGAAAGGGGATATACAAGGCTCCATTACCTTATGTCTTTGGAAGAGAAGCCCTGGGTGAAGTTGTTGCTGTTGGTGATGAAGTCAAGAATTTAAAAGTTGGTGACAAGATTGCTTATCTTAATGCAAACACCTTTGCTCAATATACAAAGATTCCTGATACTCTTTTCAGATATATCAAGTTGAATCCAAATGCTACTGATGAAGAATTGAAGATTTATGGATCTATTTTCTTACAAGGGTTAACAGCATTGACATTTATCAATGAAGCACATAAAGTTCAAAAGGGAGAATATATCTTAGTTTGGGCAGCAGCTGGAGGTGTTGGTAAGGTTTTAGTTCAGTTAATTTCTCAATTAGGTGCTCATGTAATTGCAATTGCTTCAACTCCTGAAAAATTGCAAATTGCTAAACTGTTAGGAGCAGAACATTTGATTAATTCTTCAACCGATGACATTGTTGCTAAAGTTTTGGAATTCACTAATGGTGTTGGTGCTGATGCTTCATTTGATTCAATTGGTAAGGATACTTTTGAGCTTTCCTTAAATTCTATTAAAAGAAAGGGTACTTTTGTAAGTTATGGTAATGCTTCTGGTCCAGTTACTCCATTCCATCTTGCTATTTTATCTCCAAAGAATATCAAAATTGCTAGACCTCAATTGTTTGGATATGTTGATACTCCAGAAGAATGGAACCACTACTCACAAGAGTTACTTAAATTGATTGACTCAGGCAAATTAGCATTCGACATTTTCCAAACTTATGATTTACAAGATTATGTTCAAGCTGCTAAGGATTTAGAAGGAAGAAAGACTACTGGTAAGTTAACTTTAAAAATTCCTCAATAAACTCAGCTAGTTTAATAAATATCTTAACATATATATATATGTATATGCTA
>LQHL01001625.1:1885-17455 GCA_001655755.1 Hemisphaericaspora haegerdaliae
ATTCTCAGACTGTAACTGTAACCACTGCATTATAAACGCTTTATATTTATAGGATTTTTTTTAGCATGGTTCAAGAACCAGGACCAAATACATAAAGTTTGATTAAACCTTCTTTTGTAAATGAGATTAAAAATGCGGCTGCAAATAAATATTGTTGCAAACCCAAGAGAAAGGCAATGGTGGTGGAAACCATGACATCAAAAGTGGCATCCTGCAGACCGAATGCCTCCAAAATGGAGTCAGATAAAATGAAACAGTTTTACAAAAGATAATTAATAACAAATTGAAGAACAGTTGTTCATAAAATCTGCAAATAAAGTAGTTCACAAGTAATGTACTAGCGTCTTCTATTCAAACGTACCTATAGAAGGGATTGCACAAGATCGTACAATGTAGCTGAAAGTGGTTTAATCGTTTTATCACCTGGATTAATCGAGGGGTTTCTCCACTCCTATCAACTTCATATCGAGATGCATAACATTCAAATATTTTCAAATTTGGAAACCTGGGTAGAAAAGTACTCCATTGCTCTGGAGATTTAATTTCGGCCCATTTTCCTCTATATCTTTCCTGAATGATAAGAGTTTCCACATCAAGAGGAGCTAGTTTTTCAAGAATGCTGCTAATTGATAAATGATCCCCAAGCAGACTCAAAACAAGCTTCTTGAGACCCCGGTTTGAAAACCAACTAAAAATACGTAAAAATTGTTCATCGTCTAGATCAATTGGCCATAGCTTTCCATTGGCAATAACTAAGACCTCAAGGGAATCAAACTTGGTAATAAATGGCAAAACGTGTTCTATCCTATTGGTTAGATACAATTCCCTCACTTTGGAAAGGTTGAAACTTCTCCTCAAATAATCATTATCACCATACGGATAAATAGGATACCCCACAAGAAACAACCTTTCTGTTGTTATTGGATTAGGTAAAGGTTGATGTTGATAAGTATTAACAGACACACTTTTCAAATTCTGACAAGCTGAAATGAGTTTCTTCATGTAATCTGTATATTCTCTACAATTCAAACATAAATATTGGATTTTCGTTGGGTTAATTCTGGTGAAATACTCCAGTGGTAAGCTCTCGTCAAAATGTAAGTATTCTAATCGATCTATATGTTTTTGATTTGCAAGTTTCTTTCCAATCGTCTGGTTACTATATCCTCTTGAACTAATGAAACATTCGCTAAGTACTTCAAACATTTGTTCCTGAAGTTCATCTAGACCGAACATACTATCAAATGTTAATCGTTTCATATATTGATGTTTACAAAGCCCCTTGCGCCATATTAATTCAAAGTTTGCCATAGAGCAAAAGGTGTATCGACCCAGATAAAAATGAGGCACTTCTTTTGAGATGTTTCTAATTGTATGATATACAAATATCGAATGAAACAACAATTTATCAGCGACATCTCCAAATGAACGATGAACGAGTTTTAATTTGATAAAATCGCTTGTGTTCCATTCCTTTGCTAATTCGATGATTATTCGTTCACAAAATGGATCAAGAATACTAAATTCTGTAATCATTACTTCTGGTGCAGAGTGTTATAGTAATATGTCACTTTCCGGTATCTTTGGGAGGGAAGAAATCTCTTAAATAGCTTCGAATTATTTAGTCAATCCCCTTCACTTTAAGGAAGGGACATATGCAGTATAAAAAGAGTTACCTACACTAGATAATTCTTGGAATACAATATAAGGAAAGAACAGTTTTCAAACATGGTAATTATCTAAGGATCGCGTATGCCTAGCGGACTACCTCACTTTACTTTCCGGATTTTATTTGGTAGAATGTAAAGTTGGAATAATTGCGTGTATTCCCTCTCAAATGTTCTACCTGGTCTGTTACTAAGGTATCATTCATTACTATGTGGTTGTTGTGAGACGAATTTACAATCAGTACAACACAACTGTGATCCTTTTCTTTCCACTAAAAGTTTCCTAAATATCAATGGCAAGTCTTAAGATCTTAGTCGCCCAGCTGCCCTCTGGAAATTTTGAATCAAAGAGTAGTTTCAAAACTTGAATATTGAATGAAACCAGACCAGATCGTCGAACGGGTGTATGCGTTTTCTTACCTTTGCAAAAGTAGGCTAGTTTCACTTCAATCCCTCGAGATCACATCCTTGATAAAAACAGTTGCTAATGATACTTACCCTTCTAGTCATGATTGAGGGTAATACTATATGGTAACTAATCTAGACTCGTTATTGTATTACCCTCAATCATGACCTCTCTCTGAACCCGGCTCTCCCATCAATCTATATATTGACTCGAGAGTCGTACCCTTCAATTGTATGATGAGTTTGATATATTACATTGTTTATCAATATGGCATCTACTAGCTACTATCATCTTGAAAATCCGAATAATAGATCTTCCTCCCCATACAAAGAGTTTTTGGAAGGGCTGGCGATAAAACGGAGCATCGAGAAAAATTCAAAAATCTCATCCGAGAAGAAGGTTTACTTTCTTTATGAGATATCAAACAATACAAAGCACAGGGTTATCTCTATAAACAGTGTGTAATTCATAGATTGGAAAACGCAGTAATAATATGGCTGCCAATAATCACGTAAATGGTAGTCAGCAACAAGGAAATGGTCATACTAACCAAACATTATCAACACAGAATATTAATGAACATGAATCCAAAGAAGAAAAATTAAGAAAGAGGAGAGAACAATTGGCCCTCTGGAGACAGAAAAAGCAACAGCAGGAGAAAGAGGAGGTTTTGGAGGATGTGAATGTAACTAATGTGAAGTCTGTTGTACCTACTCCTGGTGGTGCTCCTCCTCTGGTTGCTCCGGTTGTTCCTCCAGTGACGGAAGAAATCGATGAGAAAAAGAGACTTCGTCAACAACGTATTGAAGAATGGAAACGAACAAGGGCACAAAAGGCGGCGGATATACCGAAAGGTGAACCTACTGGACTTCAAACACCACAAGCCAAGAAGACATCCATTCTTATAGGTCAGAAGAATAAGAAGGCAATTATGAAACCAAAGATTTTAAAAAGAAAAGTCATGTTAGATGAAGGAGAAGATATGTCGGATTCTCATAAACCATTATTCAAAAAACCTACTCTTGATAATATTCCCCAAATTGGAGATACGAAGGAAAAAGAAGAATCTTCAGAAGATGAACTCGATATGTTTTTGGCTTCAATTTCAAACAGCAAACCACAAATAACGAAACATGTTAGCAGCCCTACTCCTCCACATAGTATCATAATGGAAGACCAACTTGAAACTAACAATGATGATGATGCGGGTGAGGACGAAGAAGATATACAAGAAGAAGAAAGAGAGCGAGAATTGTTAACATCAAAATTATCAAAGTTACAACAGAAGGGGAAAGAATTAAAACAAATTGATCATTCCCAAGAAACGTATGAACAAGTAAGGAAAATTTTCTATCAAGAACCGTATGAACTACAACAATTTTCTCAAGAAGAGGTGGATACAATTAGAAAAGAATTAGGGATAATTAAAGTGAAAGGAACTCGATTACTTACACCTATTACAAAATGGTCACATTTATCTCTTCCAGTTAACTTGGCCAGTGTTATTGAAGACAAATTACAATTCGGACAACCTTCAGCTATCCAAAGTCAAGCTCTACCAATTATTATGTCAGGTAGGGATGTAATCGGGGTTGCCAAAACTGGATCTGGTAAAACAATGGCATATGTATTACCAATGTTACGTCATATACAAGATCAGAAACCCTTGAGAGAAGGAGATGGTCCCTTGGCATTGATATTGAGTCCAACTAGAGAATTAGCGCTTCAAATCCAGAAAGAAATATTGAATTTTACCGCAAAAAAATCAAAAACCATCCGGGTTTGTTGTTGTTATGGAGGTACATCAATTGAAACTCAAATCAGTGAATTGAAAAAGGGGGCGGAAATAATTGTTGGTACTCCAGGTAGAGTAATTGATTTATTGGCGGCTAATGGTGGTAGAGTAACTAATTTGAAACGAACCACCTATGTTGTACTTGACGAAGCTGATAGAATGTTCGATATGGGATTTGAACCTCAAGTATCGAAAATATTTACCCAAGTCCGACCAGATCGTCAAACTGTTTTATTTTCAGCGACATTTCCTCGAAAAATGGAACAGTTGGCTAAGAAAATCCTTAATGATCCTATTGAAATCATAGTTGGTGGTATTAGTGTGGTTGCACCTGAGATCAAACAAGAAATCATATTATTTGAAACAACAACAGAGGATGCAGCTGAAGAATATAAATCACAAAGAATAAGTAAACTATATGAATTATTAGATTCATTTCAAATTGGAAATCCTAATTCTAAAATACTTATATTTGTCGAAAAACAAAATGATGCTGATGAATTGGTTTCTCAACTCTTGGGTTCACGATACCCTTGTGTGGGTATTCATGGAGGTAAGGATCAAATGGATCGTAAATATGCCATTAAGGAATTTTCCGATATCAACAGTGGTGTTGATATTCTTATTGCCACTTCGGTGGCAGCTAGAGGATTGGATGTTAAGAATTTGGGGTTGGTAGTCAATTTTGATCCACCTAATCATATGGAAGATTATGTTCATCGCGTAGGAAGAACAGGAAGAGCAGGTGCAAAGGGGCGTGCTGTTACATTTGTAGCTTGTGATCAAGAACAAGAAATTACAAATTTGGTGAAATCATTGAGATTGAGTAAGGCACCTATTGATCCGCCAAAATTACAAGAAATTGCTGATAAATTTCTTGACAGGGTTAAAGAAGGGAAGGAGAAGGTATATCTTGGGTTTGGAGGTAAGGGGTTAGATAAGATGGATGAAGTTAGAGAATCAAAGATAAGAATGGAAAGGAAAATGTATCAAGAAGATCATGACGAAAAGAAAGGGGAATCATTACCAAAACAATCATCAGCACAATCAAATAGTTCTACTCCAACTCCAACTACAACTCCAGGGCTAGCATTACCAGATTTTGATATCATTGAAGGAAATAGTCCTGATACTTCTGGTCCAGATAAATGTAAATTCTTTTCAAGAATCGTTATTAATGACTTACCACAAAAGGCTAGATTGAATATACTAAATCGAGATAATTTATTCAAGATAATTGAAACTTCCAGAACTTCAATTACTACTAAAGGTCAATTTTATCCTGCAAATGCAAAGTTACCCAAAGATATTAATGAGAATATTTCACATGCTAAACTTTACTTGCTTGTAGAAGGGTTGACTGAGATGAATGTCCATCAAGCTAATACCCTTATTAAAGAAAGAATGATGGAAGGGTTAGATTTAGCCGTTCAACAAGAATCCCTTGGCCCCACCGGAAAGTATACTGTATAGATTTTTAAATAGCAAACTTCATTCCATTCCATGGCGCGGAGATAAATAGAACGGAAATAAGATGTTAAGAATTTTTCAGGTGCCAAAATCTTTTTCTCTCCACAAATCTCTCCCTACACCCCACACCCATCAAACCCTCGGTAAGTGAATTACCAGTGGAATAAATTGACAAGGATCTCCCATCACTTTCTTTTCTACCTTTCCTTTCACTCTTGTCATCGAAAAAGAGCAATGCCATTCAAACCAGAAGATTATCAAAAATATCAATACTTCAAAATAAGTCAAATTGAACCAGGATTCATTCATGTTGAATATACAAATCCAAAGACTTTAAATGCATTCAGTGAACAAAATTGGAGAGATTATGGAGAAATTTTAACTCGACTTGATCAAGATAAAGACACTACAGTAATTTTAATTACTTCCGGTGTCCCCAAGGCATTTTCAAGTGGATTAAATATCAAAACTGCATCCTCTGCTCTTTTCTCCCAAAAGAGAAATGTTGAAGAAACAGAAGCGTATATTAAGGAACATGTCAAGGAATTTCAAGATTGTGTAAGTGTTCCTGCTCGTATGACTACTCCTACTATTGGAATCTTAAATGGTATCAACTATGGTCTTGCTCTTGATTTGGCATCTGCTTTCAGTATTAGAATTGCCGTTGAAGGGGCTAGATTTTCAATTGCTGAGGTCAATATTGGTATTGCTGCTGATATGGGATCATTACAAAGAATGCCATCAGTTGTCAATAATAAATCGTTATTGTATCAACATGCGTTATTAGGGGATGTTTTTGATGCTCAAGAAGCATTGAATATGGGATTTGTAAGTACTGTGGTTCCAACTATTACTGATGGTATTTCATTAGCTAAGAAATTCGGTGAAAAGATGTGTTCAGTTCCACAATGGGCTATTAAGGGTACTAAGAAACATATTCAAGATATGTTGAATGGTAATACTATGGAACAAGGATTAGTAGATATTGGTAAGTATAATGCCTATCATATTTCTCGTTCAGGATTTTCTGGAAAATTATAATTCAAATTTACATTTTAGGTTAAACATTGACATGTCGATTGTAATGTTCCCCTTGTCAGCTCTGTCTACTCTTTTCGGGGTTATTTGTAGAGAGAATATCAACTGTGGTAACAAATCCTAGAATAGTTCCCGTCAGTTTACGAGATTGTTGCTGTTTCTTCATGGACTTCAAGCTTTCTTTTGAATGAAATATACCAATTGTATGAACATTTCATTTATAATGAGCTACTCGTGTACTAGTCTTAACATGATGATGTTTTAATTTTATGTATCGTCTGTAGAAACCAAATGATCTGCAATTTCAGAATTGTTGGAACGCGTCTTGAACGCGTCTTGAACCGTCTGACTGGTCAATGTGTATGTCTCACTTAAAGTATAAATGCGGTGGGAAATAACGTTGTAATTTGTTCTTAACTGTATCGATTATCTTCTCGTTTACTGACTACATATGTTATAATGTTTACTAATTATCCTATAATTGTATATCATTCCTAACTCTAGAATTGTGACATAATGAATGTGGCTGTTTTTATCATCCCCTTCCACCCCTAGATTTAATATCTAAACACGGCTTTACCTAGTGCCTCGAAGTGTTGTGTGGTAAGAGCAGCCAGCTCTTTTGCTTCCTTTGTATCTTCTCGAGATAACCTTTCTGCTTGTATCCGGAGAATGTTCCACAACGCGATACCATCCGGTTTGTATAAACGTTCGTCTGTTTCATCTTCGTATCCACTATCGTATCCGCTACGGTATTTACGATCAGTATCACAGCCCATGATTTGATTCCTTATTTCAGCATATTCCACTGCTTGAACCAATCGACGAATTTTGTCATCTTCTCCAAATCGGGACATATTTTAAAAATGTGATAGGTATTGCAAATAAGTGAAAGAACGCCCTGTGTTCTTTGTATTCTAAGAAAGTTAAACTATAGTGTTAGGTTTGTATTCGTTAGACTGACACTTGTAAAAACAGATAGAAGAAGTCTAATCTGATAAGAATTTTTTTTTCTTTGTTGGGATCAATTGGGATATTCTATTGCGATAGAAACCACAGCCCATCAGAGTTAATCAGTTTAGTTGTGATAAAAGAATACATATCTAAAACTAATACACGAAAGAAGATCCGCCAGTAGCCTTAACAAATACTTAAAATGATATGGATCTACTCTGTCAACGATCAATCTTTCTGTTTACTATGAAAACTAGGTCCAAATTAGAGTAAAGATTCATTGACGTCCTTTACGCAATAAAAAACACTCAACTTACAAGAAAATAGAACTTTAAATTCTTCTAGAACTATCCCATATGTTTTAACACTATGACGTCGCTTCCAAACGCTTTTTAAGTATTTGAAGTTGTGTCTGTTAATGTTCCAAAAATGATATGGGATAGTTCCAGAAGAATTTAGTCGTATTTTTCATGTAAATTGAGTGTTTTATTGTATGAAACCCTTCAGTTTATTTATAAAACCTAGATTCTTTATCTTCTCGAATCTATGAAATTTTGAACTTGCTCCAGATAATATAATAGCATTTGTAGGTTCGACTTCCCCGTGTGAGTAACTAGCTATACTTTCTTTGAGTATCAATTATTCATTGAACAAAAATTGTTTGTATGGTATAAAGAGTTGACTACGCCAATGGGTGTCATACATTCCGTGAATTCAGACCTTTCCATGTCATATTTTCAATTGAACCTTGATCTCTTCCAACATCACGTCGTTTTCAAAGATTGACTCTAGCTTTCCTACTAATTGCCCAAAGCACAAGAAGCTAGATAAGCTTATGGCATTTTTGTTTTACTGAACGGTAAACGGTTGTTGTAGTGATGAGAGTCGGTCCGGGTAAGTAGTTTAAAAATTTCGTAACCGATTTACGGACACTTCAAAATGGAATTTCTGTTTTGAGCACAGTTACACTACCTTTCTAAAATTTTTCAATTTTCTTTTGATTTCCCTTTCTCTCTCTCTTGCACAATACCACTGATTGAACTGTTATCCGGTGTATGACTAGTTGAAAGTAAACGAGAGAGTCGAGTAGGGTATAATGACAGTAATATTGAGAAACAAGAACAATTTGAAGAAGTTGAGTGGGTCAGTTAGAGGTTATTCCTCGGCTACCTTTACTTTAAATGACTTTCAAGCTTATCAACAGCCATCAGCTAGTAAAACCACTACCACCACCACCAAGGGCAGCACCGCTAAAACTGCCAAATCAACCACACAACAATACACAGTTGCAAAGTTTCTAACGGAAATACCGTCAGCTAGACTAGCAAAGACATGTGCCATCACCAAATCTACATCACCTACCATGGATGAAACCACTACCACAAGAGAAATTCGAGAAAAGTTAATTAAACTAGTTGAACAAAAGGATTTCGATACTCTTTTAACCGTACTTTCATCCTGGGCCGAGAATGATGTTGATGCTATGATAAAGATATTGGGTAGACAACAATTAGCCAATTACATTGAACAAGTCATCAATCATAATTCCAGTTTGTTTATTCTGTATATGAGTTTATCACCAATTATGAAATTATTAAATATTAATAAATCAAAGATTAAACAACCACAATCTGTGTCACAACATACTACCATGATTAGAAATGTCTACAATCGGTTATTATATACTAGAGGTGGACCCTCGTCAGAATCAATGTATAGTAAGGCAAATAGAAAGAATATTTATTCGAGTGGGAACTTAACTGGACATAAATTAATCATTAAAGATTATGAAAACTTAATTCAACTTGAATTAAAGAATTTTAAATTGGATTTAGCTTCAAAATGGTTTATGATGTTTAAAAATCAATTTGGTCATCAACAATATATGTATAAAATGACACCCAAGATGTGGACATTAGTATTTCAAACTTATTGTGGAGGGAATTCGAGAACTTGGGAAATTAAAAATACTGATTTGGCCCAAGTGAAATATGATCCAAAACAATGTAAATTTAGAAATATTATTCCATTTAATGAATTGTTGAATGATTTTAATCTTTCACAAGGTGAAAAAGAAGTTGGAATTGACTTTTATATAACTTTGATTTATTCATTGGGATATTCAGGACAAATTGATTCACTTAAAAAATATGTTGCTTCACTTTGGAAAGTTGATGCTAATGGGAAATATATCCCGGGATTGAATTTGATTACTAAACAAGATAAAATGTATCCTACCATGAAACTCATTCAAGCTTTATTTTTAAGTTTTGCATATAATGGGGAATTCTTTGAGGGATTGAAATATATTAATGGATTTCAAAATGTTTATCAAGATATTGAATCTAGTGAAGGTAGTAAACGAGCATTTTGGGAACAATTATTTAAATGGGGGAATATTTCAACTAAGTTTGATCAAGATAGATCATTACAATATTATCTACAAGAAACTAAAGTTGATGAAGCTAGTGGCACCTCCTCCAATAGAAAAATAACTCTTGATGAAGCACAACAGAATGTTAAATTCGATTATGAAGGATATTTACAATTTATCAAGAAATTACAATTGGAAAGACAAGGTACGTTTGATCAATTGTGGAATTTCTATCAAGATGAAAAAGTTATATTTTCAAATAGTATCTATAACACCTATTTGACAGTCTTGCAAGAACAAACGGGGTCCACCAATATAGAATCCAAGTATTATGACTACTTGACATGTTTACTTAAACAATATCATTATTATAATATCGATTCCGATTCATTTAATAAGAGAACAAAATTGGGATTTTATTCAGTTAATGAAAGACACAAATCAATCTATATCCTCTATGAGACGGCATTAAAACAATTAGTCAATCATAAATGGAAGGCATTATATGCTGGACAATGTGAACCTTTAATTAATGAATGGGCAATTGATAAATCAATGAAAATAAGATTGGCAAAATGGTATCTTGATGATTGTTTACCTCAATATAGAGAGTTGGTTGAACTTAAGAGAAATGAGTTCATGACTCAATTGAACGCTGAAGAAGACGAACAAGATGATTCTTTATTAGATTTGATATAGTTATTTATTTTAATAGACAGACAGTACAGAGTATTTAGTTAATAGGAATTTTGCACCCATATTGGCGTTACGTGCAAAGTGTGTGTATCTACCAATTTTGGTGTCTTCTTTTTACAGTTTACCAATAATTTTACAGTTTTCCATTGATTCTACAGTTTACCAATAATTTTACAGTTTTCCCAATTTTGAAAAAAACGTCGAAGCCAAAACGAGAAAAATTACAGTCAACCAAACCAACACACCCTTTTCCTTTAAACCATAAACCCCAACTACACATATACACACACACACACGCAATGGCTGCTGAAGGAATGGAAAAACTCACTGAAGTACCAGTTGAATTCTTCAAAGATGGAAGTGCATTCGTTAAGAAATGTCAAAAACCAGACCAAAAGGAATATTTCAAGATCATTAGAGCTGTTGGTATTGGATTCATTATGATGGGTGTTGTTGGTTACGCTGTCAAGTTGTTGCATATTCCTATTAGATACTTGATTGTTTAGACCTGTTTTATTATTATGATTATCAAAAAAACATCGTTGTGAATGATTACTTGAGACATAGTCTACTCACCCATTTTTGTTTTCTTGATCAATTTTTGTTTCAGGAAACATAAAATTGAAGTTTCAAAAGATGTTGGTAGATAGATCAATGAGAATCCTGGTTTATTTTGTTTCCAATTGGTGGTGTTTTTTTATGATGTTTGTCTTATAGGTTAACTGTATAATATTAATATAACAAAATGATGGATATACAATTTAGTTGGAGAGAGAGAGACTGTTGGCATGTAGCCAAGGGGATTATCTTACAAGTGCTGACAGCATACTATCTGTAGAGCAAGTATGGTATCGTTCCATCCCTCAACGATACGAAAGGCGTCATTGTATTCATTGAATTGGTAGAGTATTGGGGAGAGTAGTAGTAATGATCAAAATCAACACGTCACTATCCATATTAGGAAATTTAATCTCGTGACTTTTGATGCGGCTCATATCGTAAATTTTTTTTTTTTTTTGGCGGCATCTCTTCTCTTCTCGGGCTCTTCCTTAAAACGATTCATTGATATAGAAATATCTACTTCATCCCGTAGCACATCATATACACTCTGAGCCACCGCACACCATGTCAACGTCAGCATTTGTGAAGAAACTCGCGTCTAATGACCGTCCTACGCGAGAAGCAGCACTTGAATCACTCAAGAGATTCCTTTCTTCCAAATCATCCAAGAAATTAACTGAATTAGATATGAGTAAATTATGGAAAGGATTATATTATTCCATGTGGTTTTGTGATAGACCAAAGGCACAAGAAAGATTAAGTGAACAATTAGGAACACTTTATTCCGAATGTATCTCTGACGGCCAACAATTTAATTTATTTGTTGATTCATTTTGGATAATTATAATTAATGAATGGCCAAATATTGATCAATGGAGAATTGACAAATATTATTTATTAATTCGTCGAATAATCAGACATAATTTCAAATATTTGAAATTGAATCAATGGGATGAAAAATTAGTTCAAGGTTGGTTGGAAGTTTTGGAAAAAGGGGTATTAAGTGGTGATAAACAAGTTGCATATGCATTACCTTATCATATTTGTGATATCTATTTAGATGAATTAGAATTGATAATATTTGAAGAATTGAAAGGGGATCAGGAAATTTTAGAAAATTTGAATAAGGATGATCAAAAATATATTGAATTATATGAATCATTATATAAACGGAAATTATTAATTGTTGACGAGATTCCAGTTAAACAGTTGATTTCGCCATTTGAAAAATTGAATAAACATGCCTTGTTAAAGACTTTAAGAGAGAAATGTGCAGAAGAAGTGTTAAATGATGAAAGATTAAAGGACTGGGGAGTTGTTGAAGTGGATGAGTCTGATAGTGATGGTGATAGAGACGATGGGAGTGAAAGCGATGATGAGAATAATGATAGTGAAAGTGAAGATGAATGGAAGGGTTTCTAGTCTTTCTCCCGCTACCCCCATAGCCCCATCCACACCCAACCCCCATATCCCATCCCATATAGTAGCATTACTACATGTATAATAGAAATAGAAAAGCTCTCTCTCTAATAGAAGACAAAATCATCAATTCCTCGTAGTAAAAAAAAATACATCAGTTTGAAAAATATTCCTCTCCCCATAAAATTCTCTTTGTCAAAACGTCAAAACGTCAATAAGTGACCCATGTCAAACCAACCTAGAGAAGTAAATAAGTATATACCGAAGTATATAACATCCAAACCATGGTATCAAGAAAATCCTCAACAGTCAGACAACCAACAACAACGACGTCGACACAACTACATCCACACCAACTCCACAACTTCTCAAGATTATTTGGCTCATCATAGAAAACATCCTCAAGAAATCATCGATTATAGTGAAGCTAAACTAGGTAGTGGTATTCAAGATAATTTCCAAGGAAGTATACGAAAGGATCTAGATGAAGAGTATGATACGAAACGTGATCGATGGTATGGATATTCTCTGGAAGAATGGTTGGAACAAATAAAGAAATGGGAGTCACACCATTCCCATTCCAAACGACAGAAAGTTAAACCGGGCCACAACGTTAACAACGTTGATGACGACGATTCCGATGATACAGACTACGAATTGGAATTGATAGAATTGAATCTTGATAAAAAAGATATATTCATCAATATAAAGGAAGATCCGTTGGAAAAGATGTTACGTGATAGACAAGACATTCCCGGATATATTTATAATATTACCAGTAATGTAAATAATAAAATACGATTAGAATATGATCCAAAATCACGAATTACAAGGATCCAACTAAGGGATTCTTAAATGATCAGAATCAATTTATTAAAAAACGGGAAGGCGATGCTAATGATTTGACTAATTTACAAAATTTTGCTTGGGAATTAGATCAACAATCCAGATTATTAGCTAGTAAGGATGAACAACACCAAGAAGGACAAGCAGCAGCAGCAGATACACGTGAAACTGATTTGAATTGTAGTCTTGAAGCAAGTCCAACTTTGATGATGATGAAAGCTAAACAAGCTAGAGAAAAGCAATTGCAGAAATCAAGTTTGAAACGACAAGAAATCCTAGATAAATATGGTTCCAACATAAGTTCAACCAAACGAGATACCACCCCACCAGCAATAGCGACAGCATCACCAGCACGCAGCACCAGCAACAGCAACAGCTACTGAAGAACATCCCGACTACTCAACAGTGACTTCTTTGGATAAGGATGGACTAAAAAAATCAAGATACAAGGAAGATCAATTCGGATTGAATCATACCACGATTTATGGAAGTTATTATCAAGATGGGAAATGGGGATATGCATGTTGTAAACAGCTCATACACAATTCATATTGTCCCAATACCTCACCACCTTCACCCTCACCCCTTTAAGATCCAATTGTGCCAATTTTTAACTCGAACATTCTGATTATCATTTAATAATTCCAAATAATCAATTTCTTTAATCACTTGAATTAATATTGATAAATATTTTCCATTCTTAGTTAGGGTTTTCATTCTATTGAATTCTAATAATTTATCGATAGGTACTGACCCATCTTGAAAATTAAATAATGATCGTAAATATCTATCTTTACATAAGTTTTCCGTTGAGAAATAATATTCTATTTGACGTTTTATATTTCTTTGTTTTGTATCTTGTGGTGGAGGTGGAGGTGGTGGAGGTAGAGGTTGATGTGCGGGTACGTGTAAGGGTAAGGGTACGGCGGAGGGGCCCATTTCCAATGTATTTAAGAATAAGGGTGATGGAGGTTCGGATAGGAATTGTGGCCGTGACTGCAGTTGCAGTTGTAGTGGTTGTAGAGGCTGTAGGGGTGCTGGTGCTGGAGGTGGTGGTTGTAGTGGAATCTGTTGTGGGATATTTTCTTGTATTTGATATGAATAAGGTACAGGATACATAAATGATGGATATATCACCATGGGGAAACTTGGATTTGGTCCTACTAGTGGTGGTAACGGTGGTCCAGGTCCTAACGGTGGTGGCGGACCACCACCGTTACCATAATGTATATCATAGTGCTCCTTTTCCTTTATGTGATAGAAGTTCTTGGATTGCGAGCGTGGTGGAGGGAGAGGACGTACGAGAGGACACATCTGGTCTATCTGATTAAACTGACTTGCATACACATTCTGATTTAATTGAACAAAAGGTTGCAAATTATCCAGTTGATAATCCACATGATGGGAATGTTGAATGTTGATCAAAGGTTGAGGTGGAAGAGGTCCTGGAGGATGTCCTAGCAGTTGCTGTGGCGGTGGCGGTGCTGGTGCTGGTGCAGGTACTGGTGGTATTGGTATTGCGATTGGCGGTGGCTGTGGCGGTGGTGAATGAACCGTGACTGAAGGTCTATCATCTCTAATTTTATATTTATAAGCTCCACTTCCACCTTTAATCTTTTTCGATTTGGGGAATTTTGGTTTTTTGATAATTGTATTCTTACCTACACTTACCATTATTGTACCATTCTTATTGTTCTTCTTTGGTGATTTCATTTGTATTTCAGGAACAGGAGCCAGAAATGGTTTTTCGAAATTGGATTCTTGTAAGTGCTTGTGCTGTAATCTTCCTTGTCCCTGTCCTCCCCCTCCACCTCCACCTCCACCCAGGTGTGATGATGAATGCTTCATAGATGGAGGCGATGAAATACTAAATTGATTAGAAATAATCTCTACTCCACTTGAAGTAGTTGAATCCTGATCATCATACTGACGTAAATAAAATGAACTATTGGTTCGTGATGCGGTAGTTGGATGTAAAATTGGTGAAGACGGTTGAGAATCAACATTGATGAGTTGATTCATGCTCCATGCATTAGTACTTGGAGGTGGAGCTGGCAATAAGCGCTTAACCATGTGGGTGTCAATTTTGAATGTGGAAGGTTAATCTGGAGTCTATTTAAAAATGGTTTCAACTTTTCTTCAAGAAAATGTTTTAGGGGGACGTATTCTCTCCCTTTATTAAATTGACAAAACCCGTTTAATGATCTTGTGGGGATGGGTTGTATGTGAGTGTGTAGTGGCAGGTGTTGTTGTTGTTGTTTTTAAAGTCCCGTAAACATCTCTTTGTGTCAATTGCATTTTTTGGTTGTAAAAAAAAATTGTTGCAAAAAAAGAAAATTTGTTT
>LQHL01001640.1:0-22394 GCA_001655755.1 Hemisphaericaspora haegerdaliae
ATCAGGTGTTGATCCAGCAACCGCACCACCAGGGACGTTATCACCTTTATCAAATAATATGAATTCAAACAATTTGTCTCCACTCGCTTCGATACAACCTGCTCCGGGTGTAATTGTTCAACAAGGAGCTGTACAACAAGGCTCAACACGGGTGACATCCTCCGATGTCGCTGGAGTCCCTCCACCCAATCATCAATTGATATACAACAATGAAGTCATATTTAATCCGAATAATGGACCTATACCAGGAACTGCCGCCTGGAAAAAGGAACGTCTATTAGAGAGGAATAGAATTGCAGCATCAAAATGTCGTCAGCGCAAGAAGCAGGCACAGCAAGAATTACAAGACAGCATTAAGAAATTAGAAAATGATTTGGTAAAGAGTAACGCAAAATTAGAAAAAATGGAATCAATTTTACAAATCTATAATAAGAGCTTGATGAAACATTTTGAAAATGGGGACGATTTGCAAGAGTTAAAAGGTATCGTTCAACAAGTGGAACAGTCTTTGAGTATTTGAATTATTTAGAAAGGTCAATATTTCTTTCATTTTGCAGTTTATTAATTTGATTTTTTATATGTATTAGTATATAGGCGTTTAAATCTAAGCAATAACATTTCAATCTAAGCAATAACATTTCCATCTTGATCGATTAAAGATTCAGTAGCAATTTGAGGTCCTTCTCCAATAGAAGTTAAAATAACTTTAGATACACCGGTAGAAATATCAGAAGCAGTACCTTCAATCGCAACCTTGTTTAATTTGGAAATATCGACATTTTCCCAACCTCCAACTCGATGGAAATAAGTGTGAAGCAAGCCCAACACCTTGGATTCATTGGATTCATCGTAGTAAATAACTGCATTTGGACCTGCATCAAAAGTATAAGCGGCAACAATTTTACCTTCTTGTTCGTTTAACTTGTGGATCAATTTAATAATTCTCTTGGAAGTATCATTAAGATAAAAGATTGGTGGGTACGAATCCAAACAAACTGCATGGAACGAATTTGAATCCTTCATAGTCAATTCTCCAAAAGTTTCAAAATCTTTATTCAAAATACTGTTTTTCATTTCTTCAAATCGTTTAGGAACAACTTCTTTAATTCTATATTGGAATAAATCCGAGGTCTTAACGGTAGATTGCATACCAGTGGTACTTGGGGTATCTTTCTTGTCATCACTAACGACCAAAATTGCAGCCTTCAAGGTTGGCCAATGTGACAAAGGAGCAACTTCAACTGCTTTAGAATCTTCACCATCTTCTTGTTCACCCATTTCCCAAGCTACAAAACCTCCAAATAATGATCTACAAGCAGACCCAGATCCCTTTCTTGCAATTTTGGATAATTCAGACATGTCTTGGGTCAACTTGTACAATTTGGCAATTGCAGTAACCAAGGCAGCAAACCCAGCGGCAGAGGAAGCCAAGCCCGCAGCAGTTGGGAAATTATTCTCTGAAACAATACGTAATTTGAATTGTGATAATTTTGGCAACGAATCATCAGCAGTTTCCAAGTCGGCTCTTAACTTTCTTAAATCAGCAAGGCAAGCTTGAGTTCTTGGAGTGTCTAAAGATTCCAATTTTCCATTTAACCATAATTCGTCTTTGACAAATGATTCACTGGCCGAAGCAGTAGTCAAAGTTCTTAAATCATTTTGCGATAATGTAACAGAAATTGAAGAATTAGTTGGTAAATTCAAATCTTTATCTCTTTTCCCCCAATATTTTAAGGTCTATAAGAGATTTGTTAGTATATTGCATATTCTATTAATAATTGAAACCCTACATACCGCTATGTTGACGGGAGCGGTGACGGATGCCGAATACATGGTTTATTTGATTGAGTAAATGAAGTGGTGTTTAGAAAAAACACTTTCAGTTTTTCAATGAACCGGGTTTGAAATATCCATTTTTTTTCTGTTGCAACGGCTGCGTCGTATAAAATCGTATATAATTCACATTTACAATGTTGGTTTAACGAACTATTATATTATTACATATACATATAAATGAAACAAAAACGATACAAAAACCACAAACAGGACAATAATAGAATGACAAAGCAATTGAAATGAATCCTTAAAAATCTTTCTTCCTAGAAATTGATCACTTTCTAGTCCATTTCCATAATCTGGCCTTACAATCACCACTACCTGTAGCAAAAATACCTTCAGTACCTTGGGAATTCAAAGAGACAGCCACTGAAATAACAGAGTTACGATGGCCTTGCAACATTAACAATGGATTACCTGATATTTGATCCCAAAAGATAACACCACGATCTTTGGATCCAGAAAGAATGTATTCATTGTTTGGTGTACAACAAACAGATAAAACAAAATCTTTATGTCCAATATAAGTAACATCACAGCTTGATTTCTTGTTATCCGAGTGTGGTGCTGGCTTTCCTTCTAAATTCCATAATTTGACGGTTCTATCTAAAGAACCAGAAGCAATTTGGTTTCCATTGACCGAGAATGCAACTGAATAAACAGAATCTTCATGACCATTACCGTTTTCATTACCTGAATCTAATCTTTCAACTAAAAATCCTGTAATAGAGTCCCAGACTCTAACGGTACGATCAAGAGAACCAGCAGCGATTAATTTACCATCTGGAGAGACAGCAACGGTAGTGACACCATCTTCAATTGAAAGAGTTAATGAGCATTGAGATGATCTTAAATCCCAAATCCTAACAGTTCTATCTCCAGAGCCGGACACCAATCTATCACCATCTGGGAAAAAATCTAAAGAGTAAATATCTTGTTCATGTCCTCTTAATATCTTTATAATTCTCTTGGTTGTTAAGTCCCAAATTCTAATTAATTTATCTTCAGCACCAGTAGCTAACAATTTACCATCTGGTGAAAAACAGACAGATCTTATGTATAAATCACCATTGGCAGACGATGCAGCCGTTGCATCGGCAGATTCATTGCCTTCTCCGGATTTGTTTACATTCTCACCAGCATTGGCTGCACTGGCATCAGTTGAATTGTTATCATCAACCAACTTAGCCACCAACTCACCAGTTTCGACATTAAAAACCTGAGTCGTTTTGTTACAACCAGTAGCAATGAATTTACCATCTTTAGAAAATCTAACACAACAAACAACCGAGGAATGATCCAAAGAATGAATTAAATCAACATCCAAATCACGGCTGAATGCTGGATTATACAACACATAATATTCTGCCATTTGTTTCTTAAAGTCAGGGTTTGCTTTGGAAACATCCAAATCTGATAAGAATGGTGGGATTTCCTTAACATGAAGTGCCTTTTGAACAGGATTGACAATGTATTGAGATTTGTCAATAACAGTTAAAGCTGTCGATGTCTCAGGAATAGTGCTTGCAGAAACTGGTTCTTGTTTAGCGATTTCAGGTTTTAATACTTGGGGAGAAATTGGTTTGACTTCTTGACTAGGAGGAGTTTGTTTGATTGGTGGTGGCAAGTTTTGAGTAGTTGGTGGAATTTGAGAAGGAACAGCTGCTTGTTGGTAGTTTCCATATGGTAAACCATTAGGCTTTGGTTGAACCTGCTGAGCAGCAGCCTGTTGAGCAGCAGCAGCTTGTTGTTGCTGTTGTTGTTGTTGTTGCTGAATTTGAGCTTGTCTATCTCTGTTTTCCAACTCAGTTTTTAATCTTAATATTTCTTCTTCGTATGCTTCTTTAATCTTTCTATGAGCCATCTCTAATTCATAGACTGTTTGTCTTATCTGTTGCATTTCTGCAGTTTGTTGATTATATTTCAAGTCATAGTCTTCCTTAACTTGCTTAAAACTAGAAGCTTCATTCAAGGCATATTCAAATTCAGCTTTGACGGCATCTAATAATTCGTTCAATCGTTGCTGATGTTGTTGTCTCTGTTGAGCTTGTTGTTGTTGAGCTTGTTGTTGTTGAGCTTGTTGCTGTTGAGCTTGCTGAACTTGTTGTTGAGCAACAGCTGCCGAATTTGAAGTGTATACTGACATTACTCAAAACAGATATCAAGTCAATGGTAGATGGACTGGGTTGATTGATCGAAAAGTGATTTGATTTGATAACGTGAAATATCGTCAAAAAGAGGAAAGGGTTGATGAAAATAATCCAAAAAAAATCGATATAATTGAAAATGTTTTTTTTTTGGTTCCTGGTTGTTGGAGAGAGGAAAGTGGTGAACAGAAAAAAAAAAGATACAGAATAAATATAAAACAGCTTGGAAGGGCCAACTGACTTGTGAACGGAGGAATGATGCTTAAAAGAAAGCAGACTTAAACAACAAAATCTTCAGACTCTGATTATGAAAAAGTTATGGGTTCTAGCATAACACCCTTAATTATGACGTCCGTTAGAAGTATAGGATGGATTTTACTTTAGGAAACGATCTGTTCGGTCTTTGTAGTTTCCTCTTGTGCTTTGTCTAGTTCTGTAATTAACTTTTTGTATTTGGTTTAGGGCTGCTGGAAGTGTGTGTGACAGGGGGAAATTGGTATATATCGGCGCAATCTACACGACCTCCAAAAATAAATTGATCCAAAAAAGAACATAATACACCCCCTATTTGATTAAGTTTCATTATTTACTTTTTGTTGCACCCCATGAAAAAATATTCTATTATACTTTTTTTATATCCGCGGGTAGTGTACGTTGCCAACATGTCATTCTACACTGCTTCCCCTAAGCTAATTATGTTATGATAAATAGAAGAAGTCCTGGAAGATTTGCTTTCACACGCAAAGTGTCGTTTTAGATCAATGGTTTACTGGACAGAAGTTATTTCTTTAATTCAGTCATGATACATTCTTTAAATAATGTCAAAAGCTTAATTCCTCTAGCTCACAATATATCAATGGGTGATATCAACTGAAACGAATCTCCCACAGACTGTAAAAGCGGAAGCACTCACAATCGTAGATATGGCATAGTCACGGACGCCAAGGTTAGCATTAGAGGTTAATGATACATTTATGACTTTGATCAACGCATTGAAGAGGTCACGATTTCCGAAGAAACCCCAGTAGATGAAAATGTAACTTTCTCAATTTATATGATGGAATCTGGTAAGATGGTTATTGAAAATTTTGATTACAAATCACAAGGCCAATCAATGATTGTGAGTGAATGGCCATGGGAAATGAAGAATCTCTTGTTATACATGCATCCACTGGCTTCGGAAAAACATTGGCCTTGCAGATTCCTCTTGCTGCACTTATGAGAAAGCTAACCAGAATAAACTAATGTTTCGATTGGTAAATTTGTTGTTGATGACTTACATAAGTTTGAATGATCAAGTTTTGCAAAGATGTGGGACCTCACTGAACATGATGGATGCTTCTGATTTCAACCTGTTTATTCCCAACATCGATTTGATAATTGGTACCTTTGATTCGATCAGAAAGTCAGGATTTGTTAATTTTTTTGGTAGCTATAACAACACTTACAAGAGAAAACGTCTGTCTATGGTAGTTATTGATGAAGCTCATTGCTTGATGGAAGAGTTTACCTTTAGGTTGCTTCAAGTTGTCTTGATTTCAAGCTTACCTGAAAATTTTCACAAATGAGTGGAAGAAACGGTGGGCATCAACCCCCAAGGTTATGAATTAGATTGATGATTCAATAAATGATATGGTGTTCCGGCATAAAATTCTCCTCCATGGCGATGCTTATCATATGAAGTACATTAAAAACTGATTGATCGTTTTGTAAATCATTGTCCAGAAGAAACGATTATGCTCTATTTTGAATCAAAGGAGCAATTGAAAGATTATGCAAAACCGCTTGGTGAGTCATATGAAAAAGAATTTGGCAAAATGTGGAAAAGAACTTTGTTGTCCTACATGCTGATGTCGAAAATATTGAAGATGAAATTTCAAATTTGAAAGAAGGTGGGAAAAATCCTTCTTTCCTCAAAGATTATAAGGGTCGGTTTAGATTATCCCTCAATTTCTTCGGTTATACTTGTAAACTATTCGTGTACAACTATGGAGTATCAACAAATTCTTGGAAGATTAAGTAACAAAGGCTGTTCTATTGTTTTGTATGGGTTGGATCTACTTAGATTCGAAGGCTCTATATATCGTAACAAGACGGGTTTCATGGTACAACAGATCGGAGTATTGGAATTTTTGAAGCCACCAGGAATCCAAGGTATGTGTGACTGTTGGGAGGATTTAACAATACTCACAAACGTATTCGAATATCTGTGGTAACGATCGATCAAAGCAGATCATCCTTCAGATTCCTTTCACAGTACTTCTTATTCCGAAAGATATTTTAGTCATTTAATAGCGATTAAGGGGTATCGTTTATGGTTTTAGATATTATTATCATAATATAGCTCACACAATTTAATTTGTAATATTGTTGCCATAATTCTTAGGCATAGTTTTGATTTGCCAAGGAACTAAATAGGAAGACTAATTCAAAAATCTTTGATATTATCATTTTTGCTTCGACTATATGTTTGGAAATATTGGAAATATGTCATCAACATTCAGTAGTCAAACAAATAGATATGGTCGTATCGCGTAAATAAATTTAATTGGGGGATTCTACAGAAACAGAAAATTAATTAAATTGATAAAATATGCTGTTGTAGTCTATATATAACAGGATATACTATTTATAATTGAAAAATCTTATCCCTAAGGAAAACTTGCACTACAAAATATGTTCTCGGAGACTGTGGAATCCCTTCTAATTGTTTAAGATTAGTTAGGAAATCAACCTCATCACAGAAACCTAGTCTCTGAAGCTGTGGAATCCCTCCTAATTGTTTAAGATTAGTTAGGAAAACCACCAACACAGGTATATAGGAATTCTGGTTGGATTTTAGCTAAGAGATTCTTTTCCACGAATGGACGAGGATAGATAAAAATGTTGATGAGATTTTGAATTTGATAGATGTCTTATCGACTAACTTGGAAGTTTTTTTTTATTTTGCAAGCGCCAACTCATTCAGGTTTCCTGAATTACAAAACATCAATGTTTCTTCTCACAAATATTTTGTTCAACAATAGTTATCCTGGTTACCAATTTTGGCATAAACCTGATTCTATTTGACTACAGAATGGTAAGATGTCAAATAGAATTAGGTTTATGCCAAAATTGGTAACCAGGATAACTATATTTCAAGTAATTTTGATTAGGTCATTATGCTTTCATTGCATTAAATAAAGACTTCCCACTGTCGATGGTAAAATGATTAATGGTTTAACTAAATTGGATCAGTACCAAATTAATATTTTGTTTTTCAAGAAGTACTTGTTTGTCAACCAACTGGGTAAATTCATTTCACTTAATGAATTCACCAACCAAATGAAATCATTTGTATCAGCTCATGACATGGATCTTATCAAGAGAAGATACTTGAGGCAAGCTGTTTCATTCTTTCTAAAGACAAAGAGTACATGCCCTGAAGCTGTTGCTCTTCATCAAACACTGATGGTTATGGAAGCTGTCCAAGGTCATTTGAATATAACTGGTGATGAATGTTATGGTACTAGTGATGGTTCTAGTGATGGTACTATGTCCGGTCTTGTTGGAAATATCAGGTATCGAATTGCCAAGTTGATCTTTGTTGAGTGGTTTAGATTCCTTATGTTCGGTGAAGAAGTGGCTAATCCTAAACCGGTGGTGAAGGAGGTTCAATTGGAAGATTTCCTGTGTCTCTCTACGTTTGATTTGATTGCAGCTGGTAAGAAACTCTTTGAAAATTTTGGATATATCTCTAATGGTCAACAACAAGCGGTTACTGAGGTTGGTTTGGGTAATACGAGAGTATTATCTGTTCAAGGTTTAACTGGTTCCGGTAAGACGTTGGTTCTTCAAGTTCCGTTTAATGCTCAGATGGAAAGGGCAATTCAAACTGGCTGCAAAAGAGTGTTGAATGTATTGTTGGTTCCATATATCATTTTGAAAGCACAGGCTATTTTTAGGTTTGGTACTACGTTGAATGTCTTGGATGCTGATCATTTTATGAACTATGATTCTTCTGTTGATCTTATTGTTGATAGATTTGATTCTCTTAAAAAGGATGATTTTGTTACCTTCTTGTGTAATTTTGACAGCATGTTCCGGTTTAATACGTTATCTACCATTTGTGTTGACGAGGCTCATTGCTTGACTTTGGAGTATAAGTTTAGGGAGTTATCCAAGTTGAAATTTGGTTGTTTTGCTCTCTTTGAGAAGATTGTTTTCTTGTCTGCAACATTTATCCCAGAATTTGATGTTTTAATTGCTAAAAAGGGTTTGGGTGTTCCTAGGTTGTTGGATTATGTCGAAGGTCCTATTAATGACAAGGTTTTCCAGCATGCATTCTCTGTATGCAATCAAATGGATTATCTCTTGAAGCTGATTGAGGGATTTGTTAAACATTATCCGAAGGAGACCATCATGCTCTATTTTGGTAAAATCGAATTGTTGCTCCAATATCAGGAAAAGTTAATCACAATCTACAATTAAGACTCAGTGGTGGCACTCTATTCTGGCGTTGACGATATTGAAACTCAAATTGCTAGGTTAAAAGGTGGTTCCAAAATCCTTTTATGCACAAAGATGGCTAGTGTAGGATTGGATATTGATACAATTTCTTCATTGTATTTTGTGAATTGTTTTCCAACCCCAGTTGAGAATATCCAGATTGTTGGTAGATTGCGGAACAAGGGAACTTCAATTGTGGCCAATGATTTAGATACTCCAAGATTTGAAGATTGTATTGATATTGATTGTTGTTTGACACGTATTGTGTTAGAATTTTATAAATTACCTCATTGTGACTGTTTCAATTGTTGTCAAGGAGGACCAGAAAATTTTATTGATTAAGAATTAGCTAATGGAGTGGAAAATACAGCTTCCCATTTTTATTGTAATCCGTAGGATCTTCACCAGCAGCATCCAGTTTGACATCGTTGTTACCATTTTCTTGTGCTTCTAGATCGGATTCATCAATGGATTCATAGGAATAGAGTACATACTCAAATTCGATTGGAAGTTGATCCTGTTTCCTCTTGGTATTATTCCTTTTAACCAGACATATTGTTGTATAAACAAGAGACAGAAAGAATGAAGAAGAAAAGGGAGGAAATACATTATTTATATATTAAAAGAAACTACGGTGCAGTCGAGTAAGGAGAAACCAACTGCGGAGATATCTTAAACTAATACATTGGTCCAATCAGATAAGGGTAGATTGAATGCGGGGTATTACAAGAAAATGTTGGGTAATACAATAAAATGTTGGGTAATACAATAAAAATGTGGTATTTGATTGAAAGAAGTCGATGGAAAATGATCGATAAAAGTCGATAGATATTTAGAGATAACCCCGGGATTTTGGTAGAAAAATGAGGGGTATTACAATAAAAATATGGCATTTTATCGAAAGAAGTCGATAGAAAATGATCGATAAAAGTCGATGATTAATGAACAATATTCATTGTTTCGGGTGCAATTTATTTGCAATCTTTGGATATTTTTAATCAACAATATGAATTTTATTTTTCTTGGAACGTGGCTGAGGATATTTTTTATGCATTGAAGGTGTCAATCTAAATGCAGGAATAACCGAATATTTTTCTATTTTCAAAATAATAAATTTGGCCAGATAGGAAATTCTTAATTTGAAATATACTATAATATAGTCCTGGAGTAAGTAGATATGAAGGGAATACTTCGGTGTTTGATTACTTTAAATCAATTGAAGAAATTCTTTGAAGCAAAGAGTTCCCCAGTAATTCTTACCTAATTAAGATATTGAAAATAAAACAATAAATCAAGATAACTACAAATACGAAATCCATTGTCAGTTGAGGAAATAAAAATGTGTTAAAAAATATAAACTATCTCTGGGGTACACCCACTTTTCGCCACCGACAATTTTGCGATACTTGGATGATCCCCAACCAATTCAAGAGCCCTTAGAATTTCATAGTATTAGAGAAAATGATTACACCGTTAAAGGAAGTTCTTCGGTATAAATCTAGAAGGTCACTATACCACTTCAGAATAAATATGGTAAAAGTGGAATAACAGACATGATGTTGTTGATAAGAAGTATAATTAAATGATTTTGTTAGACCAGACATATAAGACATAGACAGAGGGGGAGGGGGGGCAGAAACAGATACAACGAAAGAAACACCCAAATGAAAAGGGTTAGAAGATTTAAACACGTCAATGAAATGGGTAGAACATTGAATCATGTCAATGAAAATTGAAACTAAGAATGAGATGAAAAGAAGTTAGTCAACAAATTTTTACAAACTCTAGTTCTTTGAAGTAAAGCCCTTACTTGATTTAAACTAAGAAAACAATAAGTACCTACAACTAACTTTTCAAGTAATTTGAGAGGCGACGTCACTGCTGTGTAACTAACAGTTACAGTTAAACGTAACTTATCAGGATCAGGTATAAAAGTACTCTCATTCTAGAGATTCTCTATCTATAGCCTAATTCCATTTCTCTCATATTACCGCACTTTGACCCAGTATAGTGTTGGTAAATTTATGCAAATTCAATCCCACTGAAATTCTTGAACTCAAAAGATACATTTATTCCATTTTAAAACTGTAAAACAATATAGAGATTTCAATATAGATATCCGAATCTTCTTGTGGATTGAAGAGCTAAAAGCTAAAACAAAGAAGAACGAAATTACCCTTATCTAGATAAATCGGAAGTGGTGAACTAGAGTGACCACCGGTCTAGTAAGTTGTGGGGGAGAAAATATTGTGCAAAAATACAGAAAAGCTTATAGCTATTATCGGTAGGGCTAACTTAGCAATCCCATTTACATTTATATATTCCATAATCGCAATTGTGGGTACTCCATACATTAATACAAGGCTATGAAACTTCAATTAGATTTTAACCTCATTTGCTCATTTATTTTTTTCAATTTGTAATTTTATTTTTCATGTATAATTATTTTTCATTTGAACACCATTTTACCTTCCTCTTGCTCTATATAAACCCACCATTATTCATAGTGAAAACCCATTATGTTTGTTTTTTATCTTTTAAACAACACCTAAAACATGTCCCAACACCTTATATACATGGTAGAAGGTGGCACCAGTTTAATCGATTTAGATAGATTTGAACGTACAAATGCTGAATTCCAAGAAGAAGATGAATTGAATGACATTAGTATCTGCGAACCAGGAGACCATTTAAATCTTCCTCAATCACAAGATGTCGACTTGGATTCTACACATTCACAACTTAACAAAGACAATTTACATGGCAATAAAAGAGCTTTAAAAGTGTGTAGCTATTTGTGGCCAAAGGAAGATGAAAGAAATCAAGCTATTATTAAATCTTACATGGTACTTTATGAATTTACTAAATTTATGGACACACAACTTTCACATATTGATTGGTCTTTGTCACGTACTCGTAATACTAGTATGTTTCGTTTTAAATGTCCTCATGGTGGTTGCAAAGCTTATATTAGATATTTTAGAGGTAATGTTGAACATAAGTGGTACCACAATCATCTTCTTCCTTTAACTGTTTATCTTAGAGAACATTGTATTAAATTGAAGATTAGATTGGTTATTTATGAAGGCTTTCGAATGGGATTTTCCAAGTATGAGAGTAAGAATCTTATAAAACGAGTTGATGAATATACCGAAATGGAAGATGAATTTTTTGAAAAATATTTTGCTTCGTTTATTAAAAGATTTTGGCAAGAATTGATTCGTCAAGTTTACAATCTTCCCCTTCAAAATTCAACCCTTCATCATATGCAAGAAAAGTTTCTGGATGGTAGAAAATTGCTCGCCTATGTTCCTGAATATCAAGGTATCAAGACTGATTTAAACACTATTTGTTGGAGTGTAATTCTAGTGACGGAGAAACAGGCCCCTGCTTTAGATGATTACATTGGAGATGCATGTTTTAGTATGCTCCCGGTAGATATGAATGACTTTAGAAATGTTAAAAGTAAATCTGCCAATGTCTATACATTTGTTTTAATGGGTGAATATCAAAACAAAAACGTTCCTTTGGCATTTTTGATTACCAATACATTAGATGCTAGACCTTTTTGTACATTCTGGGAGACATTGAAAAGAAAATACAACTTCAATCCTTCTTTGATTGTTATTGATTGTATTTTATCAATTGGTCGTTCCATAGAGATTGTTTTTGGTGAAAAGTATAAAGCAATTTGCACCAAAGAACTGTTTGAACGTTCATTAAGGGAAATGTTGGAAATTTCCGATTCCAAAGACAGATTACGTTTCCAACACGAATTCCTACAACTCTGTTCTGTTGATGATGATGTATTTGAACAAGAATGGGATTCTCTTTTCGAAAGATGGAAGTTCATAGAAAATATCAACAATAAATTCAAACTTTGGAAAGAACATATTAACCTTTGGAGGCATCCTACAATGAGCTATTCATCACAAAGCAAATGGTCAACTATGAGAAAATTCTTCTTAGATTATGAACTGTTATTTAGACAAATTTACGAGTACAGACGGTTTACCATCAATATGGTTACATATTGTTTATATACTATGACCGAACAATATTATGGAGAGAAGTCTAGGATATGGTCTCCTGAATGGGAAAGATATCTTGCTCCAGATTCAAAACAGATCAAGCTTCGTGTTAAGAATCTTAGCCTAGAAGAATTGCAAGTCAACGTACTTTATCGTATCGATAGAGGTATTGTTTTTTCTGTGAAAGATAATGGTCAAATTTTAAGAGTTGTTTATGGGAAAATTCAAAAGTGTAATTGTAACCCTCAAGTTTACATTGGGTTTCTCCAACATCAATACTGTGTACATTTGCTCAAGTGTATTCGTTATTTACAATTGAACTCCAAGCCTATCCATGAATATGGCCCATTCATTCCAGGTAATACTAGATATATACCATTGAATATTCCGTTTGAAACATTTGATAAACATATCCCCAATATAGATATACATGAATACTATAGAGATGAAGGTTTCCCTTCTTTGCCGGAAAATAGTTCTGAAGTTGTTATAGATGAGCAACCACATGATAACTATATGGAACGGAATATGGCCATGAAAAGGGTTCTTGTTCAAATGTTGAGGTTTGACCCCTCACAAAAAGTCATCGACTCTGAAGATTTTGAAGTTCTTAATGAAGGTCTTAAAAGTATTTATGAGAAGATTGTTGCTATTGAACCTCATTTTACTCGTATGCGGAATCTGAAAAGGCTTAGACATTAAGAAGTACAAAAAGTCTTGCTTGTCAATATAGTAAACCCCAACTATTTTGTTTATCCTTTTTCAATATACATATTTAAGACTCTGGGTAGCTATCCCGATTTTACCATTTCTGTTTCAAAGAAATACTCTGCATTTACCTATATCCGTTGATTTTTTTTTCTATTGTTACTATTATTATGTAGTTTGTTTTAAATTTCTTTTTATTTCAACGTGTTGCAAAACGAGAATTAAAAGAAGCCGCCATGCAGTATGTAGGATAAGAAAAAAAAGAAATTTATCTATTCAACTTAACAATCTAATAAAACAAATAAGTTCCGCAGTAATCCTAGCAAACACTGAAAAATGAAGAAATGTGAAATAAACAACTGAAATTGAATAATCAAGATCAGTAACTTAAGAAGTTAGGTTAAAGTGATTATTCAACAAATTAATTTAATCTAGGAAATAGGAAAATGCCTAATCAATCAAACTAACGCAAAGCCTTTTCAATCGTTTCTCACTTTCCAGGCTAGAACTCGGGATTACATCTTAAACCAAGTCCACTCTGTATCTAGTCTTTAGAAAACTTTGATAACATTACAAACATTGATCACATTTTGATAAGTAACACATATTATAAACATTGATAACATTTAGCACATTCATAAAACTCGAGAACTCAATTTCAGGATATTTAACCTTGAGTACATTTATCATTTCATGATATTTAACCTTGAGTACATTTAACATTTCATGATATTAAAAACATTATTATTCATTTAACACGTTTATTATTTGATGACTGTTATTTGACTGATAATATTTTCGTAATACATGCAAAAGATCGATGCAAAACTGACAATTAAGGATTAGATCTGTAATTAAGTATAAATATCACTTCAAATTTCCAGGAATTTTCATGCTTCTGTTTATTATTAAAAATTCAATCCAATTAAGAATAATGTCTTATTCTAACACTTTTCCAATTATATGAAAGTCAAGTTCACCGAATTAAATCAATGTAAGTAAGGTTGCTGGTTCTCCAAATGGTACATTAACTCCAGAAAATGAAACTTTTCATTTACATCAAAGGTTTATTGTTGACATTTGCAATAATGATGAGGGTAATATGACATTTGATCCTGTTGCCAATGTTTCAAATAGTGTTCCAAGTGCTGTGCCAAGTGCTGCTCAAGAGCTGTTCCAAGTGCTGTGCCAAGTTCTGCTCCAAGTTCTGTTCCTTCAACTTTAACATCAAGAAAATTGTGGATCTCCATCGTGATTATAAATGATTAGTAGAACCATTTTCTTTTGAATACTTGGACACAAAGGTAGAAGTTCTTGTCCCATACCAAATATCATGCTAATAGAATCGAGTATATTTCATGTGTTAGGGATTCCAATACAATATCATTGACTTGTGATAATCATTCTGTCAATTATGATGATTCCAATCTTTATCATCTTTATTTGTTTACCAAAGGTGTACAAGCTGGTGCCACTAAACAACAGATTAAAAGCTTTTTAACTTATGATGGAAATACGTTTGTCCAAAACAAATTGCTCCACAGATCTCCTATAGCATTCAACATGAAATACTTGATTGTAGACATAAAAATATCAAGTTATTTATACAGGCCATTGATCAACTATTGGATTATGGTTACCACTACCACATTCCCGATTATGGTGTTATGGCGAAACCAGGTGTTGCTTTGTGGTCACGTTTTTGACTGGGCCAATGAAGAAAATTTTGGATCTGAGTACGGAGTTACGTAATTCTCAGATTCAAAATTTTCTTCATTTGCCCAGTCAAAAATGTTATTGACCATAAGGGAACACCTGGCTTCAGCATGATCCCATAATCGGGAACATGATAATGGTAACCATCGAATAATTTATCAAGGTCCTTTAAGAATAAGTGAAAATTTTATTTGAACCATTAAGAATTCCATTTTCGATATTGTAGCATATTTGTGGAGCTAATTTATTTAAATCATCAAATGATGGTCCATAATGTTAACCGAGTTATAATTTGTTATTTAGTAGCACCTGCTTCTATACCTTTGACAAACAAATAAAGGTTATAAAGCGTTGAATCATCATAATTAATAGTATGGTTATGCTTGTAATACCATCTAGCTTGATTGTCTGAATAATAAAGATTGAATGGGCATCCATTTCCATCGGAATGTAAGTAGTTACACCTCAATGAGAAGGGATTGGGTGTCATATGTGATGATATATAGTTGATTAAGCTGATTCTATCGGCGATATACTTGAAATATGTGGAATCATAATCGACTTGAACATAACTCAAGAAAAGATCATTACTGAATGGTTCAACTAAAGAACTATAGTCGCTTTCAAGATCCACAAGTAAAGGTCTCATGTTTAAAATTGAACGTGAAGAACTATCTTCAGGAGGAGCACGAGGAGAACCATAAGCAACCAGATCAGATGGCATATCAATGTCAATGTCAGGCATATATCTTTTATAGGAATGAAAGCATTGATCTTAAGGTGTTAACCAATAGAGTTTTGGTATGATATGACCACCTTTTAATCATACCGACAAGGTTATCAAAGTGGGACACTAGGCGTATCATATTATTTAAGTTATATTCAACTTTGTTCTGTTTGTCTAAAAGTAATGAATAGAAATTCTTTTATTCTATTCATTGCCTACAACTTCAGATTGGACCATCATTATAAATTGTGCAAGCAAGAGTTCTCTATCATTAATATAGTTAACAAAATCATCAAAAACATTGTTGAACACTAGCAACCATTGCAAGATGGTGTGGTATAAGTATATATAAATAGTCTTTTATAATTAATATTCTGAAAATTTCCGAAAAAGTTGAGAATACTCTTACATTATCATCATTAGCTAACATTTGCATTAAGCATAACTCTTAATCGATTCCACACCCTTATACAATTCAAAGTCAACCCTTCATAGTTAACCATTTGAAATTGACCAAGCATAGATCCAATAATGAATGCTTTAGATCGAGTCAGATAGTGACGATTTGAATGGAGTATTTCATATCACCGTAGAAACAGAATTGGTTTATAATGTAAAAATATTCAATTATAGATAGTATATAAAGGAAACACTTATCAGAAGACTGACAAAAGAATGTTAAGAAGATATTCAATAATCTAAATTAAGTAATTGCTAATGTCCGTACTTAAATCAAGCCTTGTAATGTAGGTAACTATTCATATCATGTTCAATTGTCAATTATAATGTATGAAGTCACCAGTTTCAGAAAATATACGAAGAATTTTCAATAATACTAAATTCGGCATAATTCAATCTTCAACCAAGTTGCACGTTATCATCAGGATGCAATTGAAATTGTCAGATGTAACACAATTGCCATGAATACAAAGAGTCGAAAACTTGGGATTGTTATTTATGAGTTACCACACTTGTGGGATGGGTAATTACCAGTGAAAGTAGAGTTTTTCATGTAATCAATCCACCTGAAGAAAATCACATTTATTGTGCTTATCCCGGTATGGTCCGCTGAGTTATTACTACATGAATTGCAGTATGTATTGGTATTGTCTCAGTTTGAATCAATGAATTTTGTCACTTTATATATCCTGCCTCTATCCCTTGAAGTTGATACCATGACAAAGCATCAAAGAAGCGTTGATCAATGTGAACAGCCGTTTCAGATAAATTCTAACTGGGAAATGCTTGTTGGATCGGTTAAATAGAATGCTTTTGCTGTTGATACCATACTTCGCAGATAGTTTGTGGAACTGGATTCGTTTATGGGTATAAGAAGCTCTCGCTGAAAACATGAATGGTGCTTGTGGAATGATGAAGATTGCTAGTAATAAATCATAAAATATCAAGAAGGAAATACATTAGATTAGGAGCAAACCATTCTACCGGGTTCAGATTAAATTTAGCATCGCCAATTTGTATATTTTACTGGACTGTGTATCTAATAGATGAATTGAAAGAAAGGAATCTCCATCAACATGTATAGATAAATATGGAATTCGATATGTCATATCAAACTATAGTGAAGTTCATTTTAAACTGAGGTAACATTTGAAAATTAAAATTTGGTATGAAAACATTCAATCATGATAGAGCCAAGAATTAAAGGGAATCAACTTGTTTGTAAAGGAGACGGAAAACGTCATAAAGGATTCAAACTCCAATGAACGAATTCGTTAGTGGATATGATTACATTTCGTTCGAATTTCTGATGAATCAAATTTAACCGGTGCTGTCAACAGTATTCAATTTAATAAGTTAGTTGCCTTATCATTGATGACAGTGTCTCTGACATACAACATGTAGCTTCATTGTGGTGTGTTGGCGTCATAATATTGATGAGGTAGATCTGAGGGAAATTCTTAGGGAATTGATTCAGATTGAAAAATTGAATTGATTTCATCTCGAAGTTCCCAAAAGAATTAAGAGAAAATTAACTATCATTTAATCCATTTAACCTAGGATTACAACCCTATGCTAATGCTCTGATTTCATGATAGACATAATCAATGAATCAAATACTATCTATCAAATAGCCGAGTACAGTTATCAATGATTAGCTGAAATCTCAGATCTGGTGGCAGAATTCGAATGGTAATTGAAAGCAAAATATCCAAATATACAATTGAATTCCCAAATCAAAGTATCAATCAATTTGGAAACGGTTTCATGAAGGACGTGAAGGTGGTCAAGCTTACAAGTGACAGATTCAAAAGTTTCAGCATTGTTTCAAATATAATCTTGAATTAACTATGGAAACATTGGATTTGATAACATTGATCTCAACTCAAGTTGAAAGTTAACTGATTATCCCGCTGTTATCGTGGAACGAAGATAATATCAAGCGGATGACAGTTTAGAATGGTGAACATCCATTTTGATTTTCAATTCTCAAGTTGTATGGAAAGTGTTTTGAAATGAACCAAACACTATTGCTTATCAAATACATTCAAATTAATTGGAAATCCGAAGGCGATGAATCAAATATAATAATGGCCAAGGCTTAATTTAAACATGAATCTCTGGTGATGACTCCATCACAGTGTTTGATTCGAGTTTTAAATATTCTTTTGACAAGAAATAGTTGCATTTCAGAAATGTTCATAATCACTAATTACGATAAGGTTATGAAATAAATTACAACATAATAAGAAGGAATTGTATAGTGCCATGAAGTAATTATTGAATATAAATGTGGAAGTATTCAGAATTTCACTATTCAAAGCATTATGTCAGAAGAATTTGAGATTAAATTACATGCAAGCTCAAGCCAATTTACAGACAGAGGAAGATTCAAATGATAATGCATAAGGAAGCGATCAGGAGAGTTAGTCCCAGTTTGTCATTCATTACGATAAGAGAATTCAAGATGAGGTATACATATATGAAGTCCCCATTTCGGTTAAATGTGAGATTAGGTAATAGAGGATTTCAATAGCATTTGAGGTTCATTGCCAGGAGGCTATATATTTAAAGAAATCGCTATAATAATGAGGCATTCAAAACCAAGAGTATTTCGATAATCCATAGCCAGTATACATTCCGTGTTTGGCTAGCATAGGGAATTGGTACACAAGAGGCAAAGGAATTAGTCATTATATTTCAATTCAAACAAACCGAAAGATAATTGTTCTCTGTAGAAGGACGATTCTCAAACAGTTATCAAGTTTAAGAACCATGGAATATAAAGCAAGGTCTATTCGCTATCGAGCTAGATTGTTGAGAGTAGATCTCTTATGAATTGTCTATAGAGCTATTTAGAGACTAGATGAAGTAGAGGAAATTGTTGGGCCATTGGGCAATTTTACTGTAGTGAATGATTTTTACAATCAACTTCGATAATGACAATAGGGTCAGTACAAATACAATTAAAAGATTTTGTCAACCATGCAACGTCATAATATTATACGTTTTAGTATATAGAATAATTGAAAGCTACTCCAAATTTTTCTTAGCTTGGAAGTACAACAATTATAGTGAATGAAAGAGTAACTGGTACAATGGATTAGAAATTGATTGAATGGCACGTTAGAGTTAAAACTGGTGAAATAACTTGTTCTAAAAAGTACATGTAACCTTCCATTTTATTGAAAGTTTATTGGGAACGTTGACTAGAGTCTTGAGCAATCTTCTTTATTAATGGATGAAAAATTATCTGAAGAAATCTCGAAATTAAGAACTTGAAAAAAGCTCAATTACTGGATATTTCAGTTTAAGGTTAATTTCTGAATACCTTGCTAGTTTAAAGGTGCCATCCAATCATAAACATGTCCTTGTATTGGTTAAACCGACCTTACTGCAATGGATCATGAACTTACCTTATTCATATTGGGCAATTTGATAAAGCCAAAAGCCTAGTTCTTTATGAAGATGGCGGATTATTTCAGCAAATGATCAGCATATCTCGTCTTATTTCAATAATTGTAAATCCCTTCTAATTGTTTATTATTAGTTGGCAAATCAGTCAATAAAATATATTCTAGGAGTTGTGCATTTTGTATATAGTGCCACTCTTGCTACAATAGTTGTAAATCCCTTCTAATTGTTGACGAAAAGTTGGGAAATCCTTCATTAATGTAGATTATCCGAGTTCTTCATTGGCAACCATATGGATCGTCTACTACAACTTCTGAAAATCCCTTCTAGTTGTTGACGATTAGTTGGGAAATTCATTAGTAACGTAGATTAACCGAGTTTGGCATTACCAACCTTAAAACCAGCAAAACATAATAATCGACCATGATATAATTCAGTCGTAATGTTATCTGAAACATACGTGAATATTTGAGATTTGTTGAAGAATTTGAAATCCGAAGTTTATTTCAAATGAAATTTGAAGTCAATACTCCACCTCATTTTAATGAGAGCTTTTTATATATCCACTGCTTAGGTGACGAGTTTCCACATGTCGACAAAAGTGTCTTTAATGGTACCTTTGACACTAACCAAAACACCATTAACCACATGTTTTACCTGAAGTATTTGTTTGTCAGAAAGAATGGGACATTCATTCCACAAATCACATGAAGTTTCTTCTTGAAAAGAATGGGAAAACCCTTATTAAATCAAGACTTCTCAGGCAAGCAGTTGCTTTCTTTTTGAGGAACCTTCTTAAACATGTTGAAGCTATTGGTTATTTATTAAAATTTCAAGTGATAGAAACTATGCAAGGTCACTCCTGTCTTACCGGTCAACAATGCTATGGTGGTAATAATTCTTCTATACAAGATATCGTTGGTTATGAAAAATTTGTTGTTACAAACGCAGTTTTCAAGGAATGGTTTAAATACTTGAAGCTTGATCAAGAAAACGTCACGGAGGCCAAGCTTGTTTCTAGTACGCCGGAATCATTTGAGTACTTTCTGTTGCTTAATACCGGTGATATAAAACAAGCTGGCAAACACTTATACCAGGATGATCATTTTTCGTTTAAATCTTCCAGCCAACAAGAGGCGGTACACGAAGTCGGTATGGGCAATGTCAAATGTTTAGCCATTCAAGCACTTACTGGTTCTGGTAAAACTTTGGCTACCCAATCACCTGCCATGGCTTTTGCTAAAGTTTCCATCCAAGTTGATAAACAGAGGAAGGTTGTGAATTTGTTTGTGGTTCCATATAGGGTTTTGAAAAAGTAGGCAATATTTAGATTCAGAAATGGTTTAAATGTCATTGATGCTGACAACTTCGAACGCTTCGACGACTCCATAGATATGATTGTGGGCACCTTTGATTGCTTAAGAAAGAAGGAATTTGTCAATTTCTTGGCTAATTTCCACCAGACGTACAGTTCAAGTAAATTGTTGACTGTAACAATCGACGAGGCCCACTGTATTCATGAAGAATTTGGATTTAGAAGCTTGTTTCAAATGAGGTTTGAGGTATTAAGATTGTTTGACAAAACAATCTTTATGTCTGCCACTTTCCCTGCCAATTTCTCTGCTTTTATTGAAGAAAAAGCCGGCTTTTCTGTTGGTGCCATATTGAACTTGGTTGAAGGTCCTGTCAACAACAATGTCTTCCAACGTAAGACTTTCCTTTCTGAAGCCATCGATAGAACTTGTTACGTTCAGACGCTGGTTCGTGCTTTCGTGAAGAACTACCCAAAGGAAACGGTCATGTTGTACTTTGGAAATAGGAGATTGTTGCTTGATTTTGAAAAGTTGATGGTTGACGAGTATACTGACAACAAGGTTGTTGTACTTCATGCTGATATTGGCGATTTAGAATCTGAAATATCTAGATTAGCAGACGGAGGAAAGATCTTGCTTGCTACCAAAATTGCAAGTGTTGGTTTAGATTTCGACTCCATCTCGTCGGTTATATTTGTGGAGACCAATCCTTCGTTGATGGAACATATTCAGATAGTCGGACGTTTGAGAAACAAGGGAACCGTGATTCACGTCCATGGATTGAACACGTTCGACTTTGATGGTGCCATGAGTAAGGATGCGTGCTTCACAAAGCTAGTGCATGATTTTTACAACCTTCCTTTTCCAGAGTTCTGCAGCTGTTGCCAAGGTGGATCTGTGGTTAAGATCTTGGACAATCCTGATTTAGCCGAGAGAGTGAGAAAGACCATTTTTGATGATCACTTCAATTTGGTTACAGTTATTGATGTGCCAGTGGGGCTTTTCAATCATTCCCTCCATTGGTGAAACCTACCGTCCAAGTCGAGGCCACTGTAGATGAAGGTTTTGCTGTTCCACGTGGATCAGTTAGTGTACTTGCAGAGTCCTCAGTTGTTTCAATACCATCATCACCATGCGTTAAGAAGGTGAAACCAGATTGGAAAAGACGCATACTTCCAATTTCCTTTGATTCCACTTATAATGTCAATGACTGTGTGATTGTTGGGGAAAGTCAATTGAACCTCCTCAGACACCTGAACAACTGAAGGCAACCGTGAAGCTTGAATTTCCAAATATCATGAATGTCAAACCTGATCCATGTAAACTCAAACCTATCTCACTGGCTCACTTCCGTGGTTTAATTGGAAAATCCGATAATTCAAAAAGACAACCACCTCCTATTTTGACCACACGCCCAAGCAAAGAAAGATGGTTTAATCTTAAGATGACTCAGAAGATCAGGTATTTGCAATCCATTTTGTAGGTAGTATTGGACTAGATAATGGTATGGATTAGCAATATAAAGTGATTATTGGGGTATGAAATCACATGAACT
>LQHL01001674.1:0-24900 GCA_001655755.1 Hemisphaericaspora haegerdaliae
TACGTCTTTTAAGTGGGACTAACTGAACTAATAGTATTTATTACAATTAGTTACTATTTAGTGTACACCGATTCTTGCCAATCCACCAGTACCTACTTTATGAAGTAAGGAAGAGATTAGAGTACTATTGAAGCATATCTTTTTGAATTATAATAGTTTAAACTAAGTAAATTATATAATTAAGTAAAATTTAAAGCTATCTTGGAAGAGTTCAAAGCATTCGAAACAAACAAACATTCCCAATTCAACACTTTGTAATCGGATTTGTTCAGTAAATTCAATCTCTTACTAAATAAGCAACAAATGAGCAAGTATCACGTATAAAACATACATTACTGGACTATTATAACATGGATTAGCAAAGCCTTGAACTAAACCACCATGGGTCGACAGGGGGATGTTCGAGGTATCACCAAAGCCATATACCTTAGTATCAGTGTCTCCACTTACAGTATAGGTATGCTTTCCGTCTACGATGATTAATGTTAAGGTGGTAACTGTCCCATCTTTGGTTTTCGTGGTAGCTCCTGTTTCTACGGGAAGTTTGGTGGTAACAGTTAAGGTTTGAATTGTAAAAGTTGGAATAATAATCAATGTTTCAGTAGTAGACCAGTTATCATTTATAGTGACTGTTATAGCTTTTGTTCGCGTAGTTGTAGTCGGGAAGGTCGTGATGACAGTCATTGTCGTTTCGGTGAATTTTTTTGGACGTTCTGTATGAGTGGTTAAAGAAGTAAACATTGGATGAGTTGTTTCCCTTGATGTACTCTCCAGTTCCAACGAAGTCAGCAGAGAACTGCTGATAGGAATAATCTCACTGGAATGAGTGTAAGATTCAGAGTTACTTTCACTGGTAGTTTTAGGTTCAGAAGCGGTTTCCGAAAGTCGAGATGTCTCGTTTTCAGTTTCTGCATTTGAAGTTGTATCCTCACTCCTAAGGTTTGTCTCAGTTTCCTTTTCGGTTTGAACAGCTGAACTCGTAGGGCTATCCGTATGGCTTTCACTATCACTCTGACTCTGAGATACAGTTTCAGTTTCAGTTTCAGTTTCAGTTTCAGTTTCGGTTTCGCTTTCCTCAGTTGACTTTAAGATTGACGTCTCCCTGTAACTTTCATTCTCACTATAACTGTAACTTTCTGTCTCAGATACAGATGTCCTTGGAATTTCAGATTCATTTTCGCTCTCTCTTTCACTCTCAGTTGCACTATAAGTTGTAATATCAGTCTCACTCTCCGTTTTACTATCAGTATCACTATCGGTATGGCTATCAGTCTCACTCTCGGTTTTACTTTCAGTCTCAATTTCGGTCTCACTCGCAGTCTCACTCGCAGTTTCACTCGCAGTTTCACTCGCAGTTTCACTCGCAGTTTCACTCGCAGTTTCACTATCGGATTCACTTTCAGTCACACTCACAGTTTCACTTTCGGTCTCACTGTTAGTCTCACTTTCAGTCTGACTCTCGGTCTCACTTTCAGTCTGACTCTCGGTCTCACTTTCAGTCTCAATTTCAGTATCACTCGCAGTTTCACTATCAGTTTCACTATCAGTTTTACTATTCGTCTCACTCTCGGTCTCACTCTCGGTCTGACTCTCACTCTCACTCTCGGTTTCACTAATAGTTTCGCTTTCAGTCTGACTCGAAGTTTCACTCTTACTCTCACTCTCACTCGCAGATGATTCTACCGGATACTCAGTTGGAGCCGAGAAACTTTTGGTAACAGTTTCACAATTGAACGGACAAGGTTCGGGATTATCAACCAATCCAGTGTAATAAACACGAATACTATTGTCAACCATTGATGTACTAAAGTAGTGATCATCATAACCATAACCGATATCGAAGACGAATGTTGTCCATATCTGAATATTTAGGCTCAATTCGCCTTCAACGTATGTCAAATCAAATTCACCCTTGTTAGGTACTTCAATATAGTTATTAGAACCACTAAATTTTCTAACTTTAACTGGTTGAGCTGTTTCATCTAATATTTTCACTGCTCCTTGCGAATTAAGAAAGCATATTGTGTTCATGCTCTGGTGATATTGACAAATAAAGGTAGACAGCAGAAGTCCAATGTTGCCCCCGTCGCCCCCTTCCATGGGCGCCAGAAATGATTCAGTTGTCAAGATCGCTCTAACAAGACAAATATTCCCAGTGTTCAACATATATTGAAAATTCAAATTCCCATACCCATTTAGGAATGTGAATGCCATATTGCCGTAATTGTAGAAGAAAGTTGTTTGGAGGGTGCTGCGGGGGTCTTGTTCGTCGTTTACATGTACTACCACGGCCATCTCCCCCATATTGGTAAAGTCATAACATGTATATTGAAGTACCTGTTTAGGGGACAATGTGTTTATACTAAATGTACCATAGTTGTACATTGTGTTTAGATCCAAATTTGAATTTTTGAGTATATCTGAAGTGGTGTGAAAGAAAAACTCTCCAGAATTATATACATGACTTGTTCTGAATTCATTCATATCAAGAAGGGATAAAACTCCACCCTTTTCAATATCAAAATGATCATCATCCACTTCTTGGGTGTTTCTCCAAATCACTAAATTGTCAACGGTGAATTTTGCATCAATTAATTGAAATAGTAGTGGTAAAAGATAAATTAATTTGTAAAGCATGATATTCTTGTTATAGAAGCCAGAAGAAATAAGTGCAATAAGAAGAATGAAGACGTTAGCCTCTGTTTATATACCTATGAAATCTGCCGAGAAGATGAAAACACCAAATTACCCCTTCTGTAATTAAAATTACAATATTTGGTCATCTAGGGGGGTCTGGTTGATCAGTTTATTTAGTTATTCTCTAGCCAAGAAAAAGCTTGATTTTAAAAGTAACGGGTTTGATCTCAGGGTTCACACATTTTGATATACTTTGATAGATATTAGGAAATTTAGAATACATTACTGAGGTGTCTCCTTATTAGATACCTAATTTTGTCAGTACTCCTTAATCTCCTGTTTATTGGTCACACCTTCTTTAATATTACAAAATTGATAGTAATATGAATCCTAATGACAATGCACATGTTCTAGATAATCAATCGTACATTCAACTACTTTTATTAATCTATACTACTTGTACACAATCTATATAGTCAACGTCAGGTCTTCTTAATCGGTTATCTACGGATACTACAATACTACCAAGTCATTTGCAAAATCATTCTATCCTCAATTCCATATCTTTTATAATAGAATGATTAATAATTCTGATTAGCTGCTCCCCATTCGATTACATTATCTTGTGGAAGAAATTTGACAAAAATTTCAAGGCACGTTCAAATTGATCATATATTATGAGGGAATAACTACAATTCTTGCATATTTTTCTTCAAACTGTCATTGACAACATGGTTCTAATTCTTCCGAATCCATTACTTCTTATTCAATAAGAAATTACTTATTTGTTCAATATTTATGTTGAATTGTGAGATATGAATATGTAATTTTTCAAAATTTTTCTAACGACAGTAATAATCTCCAGATACCTTTTGTTGAAATCGGTCATCATCATTAGAATCTCCAACCTCTAGTCTCTCTCTAGTATCATTTTAACTTGAAATCTCATATTATTGATTTCAAATTTGTAATTATTCTGTAAACATTCTGGTTCAATAAATTAGAAAGATCTGGATTTGCATAACTTGGCAATTCCAATTTCAAATGGCCCCATCTTTTTCACGCATTAATAGTACTATCCCACCTTATACCCAATCTAAAATGCAGAAACAGACACCGAGTAATCCGCCTCCAGTAATCAATAACATTTTTGGAATGTATTTCAATTGTTGAAAAATTCATTTTGGAATTACACCTGAACCAATTGAAAGTTGATGATTCTACCAATGGTAATGACATAAGTAGTTCATTTACTGTTTAAAGCCGATGAAACATTACGGATACTAAAATGATTCTAATGATTTTCTAAGTCATGTGTATGATTGAATCAATTTGGCACCTGAATTAAATTCAAATTGAATAATTCCTTCGACTTCTGAAATCTATAATACCGATTGACATTGCATTGTAATTAATTCAATGATCCAGATATAATCATGGAGTAGAATTGATGATGAAATTGTTGTTGTAGTCGATTGCCTTTGGGATGAATGGATTAGTGTGTTGATTTGACAATGAATCTTTTTTTTTTTCAATTAAAAATGAGATCAAAAGAGGTATTGAAAAGATAACACCTCAGACTTAATCAAACATTTCCATCAACACTAACACCGGTTATGGATAATCCCTAATACCTTTAGATTTCAATCTTAACTACTTGAACAGAAATTATATATTAAGATACAGCATATGGCTCCTCATTCTTATTAATCCAATATGCCACTAGTTCATGTCTAATAGTCAGATATATCAATTAATCATTAACTAGGAGTTTTATCTTAGAAAATGTAGTTGGAAGTGAAAACAAATTTTTCCTTATAAGATTATGAAGATTGGCTCCAGTATATGGAAAATCCCACTTTGTCCACGTCTTTCGATTGTTTTGAATTTAATTAATTAACTTACATGTGTACAAGTACTGAAAATAACATTAATCTAAAATATCCATGAGAAATAAACTACAAACTGGTTTGAACTTCTACTACAATTTATAAGCGTCCTTGAATATATCGGAGAGTTCTCTCTTTGAAAGCTTTTTTGTATTGGTTTCATCAATAATCCCTAAGGGGCTGTTAAAGAAGGCATCACGCAATCCTTTAAAGTAATCATGTGTGGAATTGGACACGTTCGGGTAAAGGAAATTTGTAATTCGAACTTTATGAGAACATCCTTTCACTGGCTCTTCGCCACTAAACCTATTTTCAATCCATGTCCAAGCCGCTGGGGCACCATTGATTGTTTCGGTAAGATGACCAGCTGTTATATCTTCTGCAAACTCAAATGATACAACTTTTTTCTTACACCAAGTATTATAAACCTTCCTAACGTCTGAAATTGGAACAACGGAATCAAAAGTACCATGATATACAAATATTGGGATTTTCGGCATAATATCTTGTGCTGAATATACCAAGGAATTTTCTTGCACCACCTTCAAGACTTCTTCGTCTTCTAGCAAAGCAAATCCTTTTGGAAACACTGGATCTTCCCCTGAAAAAAAATCAACACCCAGATAATGGATCAATGCACCTGCTATACAATGTTTGGAGCCTCCCTCCATCACATTTAGGTGTTTTGGATTGGCTTCCGCGAGCATCTTCTTTTTGAATGCCGGGTATTCGTTGGATAATCCATTCAAAGCATTTGTAACAAGTCCAGAAAATAGTTTACCATCAGTAGCCTCGGCTGTTGCTGTGATATTAGTAACAAAACCCCCCAAAGCCACTCCAATTAAGTTATTTGACAAGTCTGGAGCGTATGAAGGCTGTAAGCTAGCAGCCCATGATGATGCCAACGATCCTCCCGAATATCCCCACATTACAACTTTGGCATTCTCGTCTATGCCTGTGGTATTTTGACTCTTTAGTACCGCTCTTATTGAATTTAGAACTGCTTGACCGGATTGCTTTCCCACAGTGAACGTGGATTTTGGGCCTTCATAATCGGGACTGACAACGTAATAGCCGTTTTGCAAGGCCATGACGATAAATGTCATGTCTGCTTGAGTAGCAATAGTTGAAATATGTGAACCTAGAAGAAATCCATATGATGGTGAACAGTTTATGTTTGAAGAATCTTCAAAAGTTTGGTATGAGATAACCTTCGCAGGGTCGGCATTGTATGGCTCCATAATAGTGGTAACAACAACATTGGGTTCACCGAAGGAATCTTCAGATCTAACCAAAACCTGCCATGTATTTTTAATATCAATCGGAAAGAACAAGCTGGCAACCCTGCTGGGTGCATTTCTGATCTTCAATATTTCACCGGGTTTTGCATCTTTATATCCACTTGGGGGTTTATAAAATTCATCATTCTCTGGTAATGGTATGTTAATAAACGAACCTAAAGCCAGGCAAACTAAAGTTGCCATAGTCAAGAAGGTAAAGAAAATCGACATTTTTACTTGCACTTTCTTCACTCATTATTTTCAAGGAAGGTTGTACTTTCTGTTTTATTTATACGGAATATAATTTAAGGTTCTGGTCCCAGAAGAATTTCCTGATTTGCATTCACCTTATTGCTGTTGTAACATGTGATGTTTGGAGGTGGTATTCCAAGACTCGTAAATCTGGAACTTCTTAATCAGGAAAAGAACAAAGTGAAGAGTTGTGTGACATTGTTATGTCTTGTGGAAATCAAAGTTTCGTAACTGAGAAATATTCCCGAAGTAGTGTTAAACAAAAGGGTAAGATACCTGTTTAGGTAATCTTGACTAGGTTTACCTCTAAAGAAAAAAGAGAGATATCTTATAAATATTAATACGGAACTTATACCTGTTTACATAAGCTTGCCTAGTCATGTTTATCAATTGGCTAATATGCTAACGAAAGGATTACCTAATGAGTTATAATCTATTGGAGCTTAACCTAAGTTTCTAGTTGAAATTTAAGAAGACTCGAATAATCTTATATAAATATGAGTAAAGATGCTCTAATTTGAAATATTTTTTAGTTAACAACGATAATAATAAATAACGTATCTTATAGTTAAATCTTAAACAATGCCTAACATGGAACATACTAATCTATTACTTGCTTAACTTGTCACATTCACCAATGCTCAGTCCTCAACCAGTGGATCCTCACAACAACATCGCATCATATTTTTTCTTTTGAAATTTTGATGTAAAACCATGCTCTATTTGGTTTCTATACCAAGAAATCATGATTAGATATTGCCTAATTTAAAACATTAGGCAATAAGCCATCCTTAAAACTCCCCCCACTAATCATAACGCATGTTTCGCAAAGTCTACAGGAAAAATACTTCAGAATCTTTTCTTTTCTTTCATGATATTAAAATATAAATATATTACAAATCTATAAAATGATAAATGGTCAGGCAATAATCATTACTTTTGCGAAATTTCTTTTGGAGTAAACAAGATCTTTATATGCTTCTCCTTGTGAGTGATCAATTCTTTGAATCCTTTCTCAACCCCATCTTCTAAACTGATAACAGAAGTAATTAAAGTCTTCAATTCCTCAACTGGAATAAGCCCTGACTCAATAGCTTCCAAAGCTTCCTCAAAATCTTCTTTGACGAAACAAATAGATCCTGTGACAATCTTTTCTGTAAATGTGGTCTGCATTGGGAAATATGGAATAGCTTTGTGGGCCCACACTGCAACATTTGTAGCAGTTCCTCTTATACTCAATGTACGCAACCCAGTTTCAAAGGTAGCAGGTACCCCGGAACAATCATAAGAATAGTTGAAACCATGGCCTCTAGGAGACATTGCCCTCAATTGTTCAACACATTCATCTACCGATTTTCCAGTTGGATCAAAGACCTCCACTCCTAATTTCTCGGCCAATTGTCTTCTGGCCAATGCTGGTTCACTAAGAACGATATGACCTACTTTGTGTCCTTTCAATGCAAAAATTGTAGTTAAACCAATTGGCCCTCCTCCTAAAATCAATGCACTTTGACCTTCTTGATATCTCGAAACTCTCACAGCATGCCAACTAACAGCAATTGGTTGAACCAAAGCCGCGACATCCATTGGTATGATATCTTCATTGAATTTAATCACTTTAGATGCAGCAGTCACCAAATATTCCGATAACCCCCCATTAGTAAATCCTAAACCAGTTAAGCCCAAGTAATCACACGCATTATAATGACCAGCCATGCAACTTGGGCATTTTGGTTTATCAAAATTAGGTGAATCTGGAAATCTGTATCTATCAAAACAAGTACCTGTCACTTCAACCACAACCTTGTCACCCTTTTTTACACTAGTCACCTCTGACCCCACTTCGCAAATTTCACCACTTATTTCATGACCCATGCATTGAGGATATGGGAGATCTGAAACGTGGTTGTTTGTACCTTTAGCACTAAAGAAAATTGGCCCATCTGTATATTCTTTTAAATCGGATCCACAAATCCCACAGTAATGGACTTTGATCTTGACATCATCTGAACGAACAATTTGTGGTTCGGGAAAATCTTCGTGGAATTGGATATCTCCTCTATCGTGATATACAATTGCCTTCATATGTTTGTATTGATTGTTATAGTATGAATTGATATAATATTCTAGAAAGAAAAGGTTACACGGGTTTATGAAGATGGATGTAAACTATTTATAAAGCCATGAGACAAGAAATTGACCAGGGAAAAAAAATGTCAAGAACTTGTGTGTGATGCCTTTTGTGTTTTCATCCAATGGAAAAAAATTCATGATGCATGGTAGTACAATGTGGCGAATGCATTATGCAAGAGAATTGCAAGTATTATAATATTTTTTACCCTCTTTTGATAGAAAACTATAAAATATTCAAAATATTTCCAACATGCAATATGTATCCTCAGATTTTTATTTCTCAAGTATCCGAACATATTTTCTTGACCTCCCTAGCTGCTCCCCTATAATGCGATTAATAGTGACAAATTATATCCTTACACCTCATATTTTAACAACAATTCTCCTCGGAAGACTTGACCAAGTTGTTCCACGGATTAATGCCAAACTATATCTTCAAAAAATAATATTTTTTTATTTGAGAATAAAAAATAATCCTAAATTGGAAATTTTCGATGATCAATGTTTGTAGGTTTCGTTTTATGAATTGTTTAGAACTGTCAAAAAGGTCATCCGAGGCATTGTTGCAAAGAAAAGGCGAAGCATCAACGATTACAATAGCAATTTGAATATTTGCAAATTGAATGATTACACAGTTATATCATTAAATTTCTTGGTATTTAGGGTAGGAACTAAATACTCGTAAAATAGAGTTTAGACTATATCCTATCAAATTACTCCGACTTATGTAACACTCTGACGTCATATATCTTGATTTTGACAGGGTGCAGCACGGTAAAACATCTACCCCAAAGATATTTTCCATCCGAAATCATGGCATATATCTAACCAGTCGATACATATTCTTCCCGAGGAATTTCGGACCCATGCTTCCTTCACTATATCCCATACTCGTTTGACATTTCCCACTTTGAATTTCTCATACACCAAGGAAAATTTCTGGTTGACGTTATTTCTATCAAATTCATTGCAACTGGAGATTCCACATATTAACAATGACATGTTAAGTGAATTGACGTGATCCTTGTCGATTAAACTATCGATTAAATTTAGTGATTGAAGTAAGAGCTTCTGAATCTCAGTGGAAAAAGGTTGGGCTTGTTTGATATATAGCAATAAATACATATGGCATGTTATTCGGTTTAGCTGAAATAGTTCCAACTGGGTTGACCTGTCTTTTTGGTTAAGAAATTTGACTTGTTTAAAAGGGGTGCAAAGATTGATTCTCTGCGATAGTATTTGAATCGTGCTCTCCACTTTTTCAAAATGTTCAAGTCTCAACAAGGTTGAGTCTACATTGTTTTCCAATTTCTTTTGTATTTCGATTCTCTCTCGTTTCAATTCAACATAAGTGTTCATTATTTCCCCTAAAACTAAATATATCGGTTGACAACATCCTTGATATGAATCCATCATGTAATTTCCATTATTCGATAAATTGTTATAGTTTTTGATTGTGCATATAGTTCCCCTCTTCAACGACTCACTTGACATTATGTCATGGAACTGAAATGTTGACAACAAGAATTTGCAATCGTTTGAATATTCAAAATCTTTGACAAATTTTAAAATCCCACCATAATTTCTAATGAGAACTTCGCATTTACGGAATAAATCAAACCAATCTAAAGTATCTCCTGCGTATATATTTATTCGTGATGAAATCAAGTAGTATGCCATTGCAATAAAGTATTCATATTTGGTGTTTGGAGATTCATTGATCAAGCCCTTTGCGATTTTAAGATATCGTTCAAAATCTTGTTTGTTTGCATTTTCATGAAACAAAGCCCCCCATGCAGCTAGTAGATTCAGGATGGCTTCATTTGTAAATGCTAATGTTAAGAATGTTTCTTTGAAAGAATTGTGTTCTTTCGGACTAATCGATAAAGCATCGGCGACTTTTTCTTCAAAGTAGTTTATATATTCTACTCCCTTGGAATCTACGAACAAAAACAACGGGGACGATACATTATCTAATAAAGATTTAAATGAATTGGTACAAGTAGAAAGGTCTGGCTCGTTTAGAAAACCGATGTCTAGATTGGGTAAACGGCTGAGATCCAGTTTCCTTTTGCTTGATTTAGATTTCGATACCTTGTTAATTGTTTCGACATTTACAATTTTAATCTCCCATTGGCAGTCCAATCCTCGCTTCTCACAGAATGTACAAGTTGGGTGTATTTCATCACACTTCTTCTTTCTCTGCCGACATACTAAACACCCAGTTTTCGATCTACTTAACCTGTTTGGTGGCCTAGACATCGTCTATGAATCATTATAATTCAATCCTCTTTTTGATTTGACACCATCTCCCATATTTTTTTTCCAGTGTAATTAAATTTTGCTAATTCCGGAATTCCGATATAGATTTCGGAAAACCTTTTATATGCTATTCGGGAAACGTAAACCTGTTATTCATTGACAACCCTTGACTTTATGAACTGATCAGGATAAGACGTAGTGCCGTGTGAAACCTAGCCTTTCGTTTATTATTTCCCCCTTACCCTAACAATATATTTTGTGTCCTCTAAGTTTAAGTCTCCCCCACTTTTGTAATATTTCTTTTTTTTTTTTTTTTCATTTCACTCTTTTTCCTTTTTTCTTTTTTGCTTTTGGCTGTCGGATTTTAAACAATTAATTTGAGTTATGGAATGTGTGGGAAAACCTTAGCCACATTGTTTAAAAAACCATTAAAAAGCGTTCATAATTCTCCTCCTCTTCGTTGAAAAGAGCTCTTGATCAAAATCTTTAAGACAGCATTATGTCTGATACTTCTTCTACAAAAAGATCAAACCGTTCAAAGTATTCAAGACCTTGCGACAGTTGTAGTGTTCGTAAAGTGCGGTGTGATTTACAAACTCCTTGTTCAAGATGTTTAAAACATAATCTTTCATGTACCAACAATAGAATCAGAAAAAAATGTGGACCCAAAAATATACACCAAAAGACTAGAGAAGCCATTAGAGAAGTATCTCGAATATCCAGTCCGTCAGTGGTATCGCCGCCAACCACTAAATTGTCCTTCGATTTTAAGGTCCCCGTTGAAAGCTTGTTACCTTGTCTACAAATATATCAAACTTGGTACTATGGTGTTTGGCCAGTCGTGTCGGTGGCACATTTGGTTTCCGTTCTTATGAACAATTCATCTGATATGGAGTCGTTGTCGGTATATTCCCTTAGTTGTGCGCTATCTGCAGCAATCGTGAATCAAGTTAAATTCTTAACATCTAATTCACATTTATTTCAAATTCCTGAAGAGATTAAAAATATTGATTTTGCATCAGAATGTATGAGATCAAGAGATGAATTTGACTATAGGTCAAACCCAAGCTTGGAAACTGTTCTTACGTGTTTCTTCTTGTATGCTTATCATATAAATACCGTTGGAGGGAAAACCACTGCTATTATTCATCTTCGAGAATCAATAGCAATCGCTCAGATTTTAGGATTGCACAACCCCTCGAGTCATAATTCCAAAGCCCCAGCTGAAGTCCATCGTATGAAGAAGATATACTACTTGTTATTGGTGACGGAAAGATATATGTGCATTGAAGATTGCATTCCGGTGATTCTCGAACCCAGTATCCCCTTACCCTCTTTAAATGATGAAGAATACTCAGTATTGATTAGTGGTTTCAGAGAATTGGTTAAGATTTTTGCAATCCCAGATCGTACTTTTTTTGATAGATTCATTGCCTTGAAAACAAACAGCGATTGCACAACGGTTATGCCTTCTCATTCTTCATCTTGGATCGTAAATGTTCACGATCAATTGGCTAATATAAGTACCATGGAGGATGCTCCTAATATTCAAAAACTAAACATTATTTTAAGTAAGTATTGGATGAAGGCTCTCACTTGGGATATTACCAAAAAGAACAATCTATTAGATGACTATGAAATTACTTTATCAAGATGTTTCCCGATGATAATTGCTCGTGATTTCTTACAAGAAACTAAAAATTTGCCAATAGATGCATTTGAATCAAATGGACCTGGTGTCTGTGTGAAACTTATGGTAATGATGGATAGCTTGATTGATTCAATAAGTTTGAGTAAGGATTATACGGGTGTTGTTTATCTCCAGGGAATAATATCATTAATGTCGCGATTGAAGAATGATATTGTTAACTTCCCGATGCATGATTATATCAAAATTTTAAACGTTTTACTAAGCAACCAATCAATTCCTACGGATTTAATATCTAATGAAGGACATATATCAGAAATTACCAGTGATGAATCTTCAGAATCTTCAACTATAGCAAACCAACAAGACAACCGAAAACCGGGAAATGGTGTATCACCATTTACGCAAATGACAATGGCATTTTTCATGACTCCAACAGAACTCAAACCTCCTACTCCAGAATATGGAAACATAAACGATCTCTATAATCTGTGGTATCAGTAGATAGTATGTAAATAGAAAATAAAAATTAAAGGAATCTATCATTACTATACAACTTGAAAAAAAAAAATCATTATTAATGGTAAAATAGTAAACTTACAAATGAAAGACATAAGTTAAACATATATATTCCGGCCAGCGAAACTTTATTAATCATCCTCGTCAAGATCAGTTTCCAAATCACACATTGTCCTACAATTTGGACAATAAAACTGAGGATAACTTTTGGTAATTAATGGTCGAATACATTTATAATGCCAAGAATGGGAACAAGGACTAATAAACAATGCCTGACACGGTTCAATTTTCATAAGACATATAGCACATTCGGTTAAATCTTCTCCTAGATGAAGCTTATTTTGTCCCACAATGGTATCATCTTGGTTTATCTGCAATGACTTCAACTTCTTATGAATTTCTAGATTGAATTGGTTGACTTTTCTTTGCCAACTCTTGTTGAATTCACATCTCATTTTAACACAACGATAGACCTCTTCTGTGCCACCTCTATAATCCATACCCAATTGTATAATGTCCCCGTCGATTAATGGCATTAATGTAGATTCTTGAGATGCAGGGGACAATCTAATATGATTCAAAAATGTTCCTGAAGATGATTTACAATCCTTTAAGAACCATTGTCCATCTTCATTACACTGAAACAACGCGTGTGTTCTTGAAACAACTTTACTTTTGAATACTATTGGTGCTGAAGAACCTTGAGGTGCATGAGCTGCTGCTTTATTCTTCTCGGTGTATCTTCCAACGGTAATTGTTGAGTCTGGTTTTATTTTCCTGATAATAGGAGAGAAGTAAAGTCCAGATGATGTTGAGGAATGATCGATTAATGGTGTCAATCTGACTGAATAGAAACCATCCTTATCCATTCCATTTGACTTATCATCACTTAATTCAGTCGCCGTTTCAATTTCTGCTGAGGGTTCCCCATTTTCATCGTGAAGTCTTTGGTTTATTCTAGTTGTGTTGTTGTTTGGTTGATTCTGGGTCTCATCAATTTGTATCTCTTCTTGGGTTTCGAGGTTCACTGGAAGTGTAGCATCACCATTTCCCAATACATCATCATGCAGATAACTAGCCAAGTTACCAATAGTTGGACTATTTGACATCAATCCGTGTGTACTTGAGTCTGGTGGTGTGGTACTATTTCCCTGATGAGAACGCATGCTAAAATTAGTCAAGAAAGTCAATCCAAAGGAAGATCTTCTTGCCTGTTGATGAGGCGGCTGTGGAGGAGCGTGTGAGCTAATATCAGCACTTGAAGAACCATTCATATTTTCTGATTTTTTTGGAAAGGGCGTAGAACTTGAACCTGAACCTGAACCTGATGCTACTGGTGGTTCCTCTTGAGATGGTGAGACCGATGCGGACACTGATGTTGAAGCTGGTAAGGATTCGGAAGCGGGTTCTGGGGCAGACCCAGACGAAGATACTTTCCTAGGGGAGTTCGATATTGTTTGAACTATTGCTCCTTTGGTTATAGTATTTGACCCTGGTGATGACGTTGTTTCTGGCATTTCGGAGTGTGTGGATGGACAAATTTACCTATTAAAATGCTGATGAATCTTGTGTTGGTACTCTATGAAAAGTAAGTATTAATAATAATAGGTATATTGATAAATTATATTAGTCGTAGGTTGATATTCCTTGCAACCAACCGTTGATTGTTGTAGATAGAGAAAAGGAGGGTGAGTTTCAAAGTTGTTTGATGTGTGGTTACTTTTCTTTTTTCCTATTTTTCCCCCAATTGCACTGTCGCTAAAAAAGAAACTGACAAACTCAATTTAAAATCGACACAACCGGATATTTGCAAAAATGGTTGTGAGCAAAAGAAGTTTTTATATAATGGAATATGTATTTGACTATCAATTGAAAGAAGAATACGTGTTAAGCTATACATGTTCTCCTAGAAATCTTTCAATTTATAATCCTCTGTCCCCCTCAACACAAAACTTGTCAAACAGAATTTAGTGCTGGTCCAATTGTTTTTTTCTTATTGTTCTACTGATCTAAATATTTCTCGGTAAACAGCCTCACTCTTTTTATTCAATTAATCTCAACAAGACATCTTGTAATTGTTTCTTGCCGTTATTCGTCTTCCAAATAAAATGACTTGTATCTTTTACTATTATCCATTCTATAGTTTTATCACTGAGCACAGTTAACTCTCTCTGCCATTTACCCCAGTTTGCTGATCGTTTAATCATGTCATCACTAGACACTACAACTACACTTATTCCATTAATATCTGACTCTTTAACCTCGTTATATGATAGAATTCCTGATAGCAATTGTTCTTGGCATCTTGCTCGGATATATTTCGATTGGTATATCATGTCACTTCCAAATATTCTACTTTTACTTGAATACTTCATGGGATGGAAGAACCAATGTATATTTGATACCAATCCTAGGGGAGATATAAATCCTCTCAACCATAACTTAAATCCGGTTATATTGTCCATCATTTCTAACGAACCTTTGAATATACTTGTCTTTTCATTTTTCCTATGAGAACCACTAAAAGGCCATTTCTTTAAAAGATCTTCATGCCAGCCATCAACAAAAAGGATTGAATGAATCTTTTCTCTAAATCTGCTAGCAAAGGTCCTGGCATATAAACCTCCTATATCAAATCCAACTAATGCAAATGGTCCTTCTATTCCTTGACTCTGTAATGCATCCATTAAATAATTGTTGATTATTCCAATTGAACTTGGAGGTGGTGCACTATCGGAAAATCCATATCCTGGTCTATCCCAAATACAAAACCTTTCGACTTTATTCATGTGATATAGTTCTTCAATCCATTCTTGGAACGCTTCACTTGAAGTTGATTGACCTCCTTCAACTAATACGATCGGTTGCAGAGTTGAATTATTCTCGTTATAAACATCACCAAAGCATGCTAAATGAACCCGGAATTTATTATTATTAACAGGAACTAATTCACCCCATGGATATTCATGTGTATCGAAAGTATCAATCCAGATTTTTAGAGTCATACACCAAATAACCCAAAGTATAAAAATCTCAACCACAATTTTTATACTCATAATCAACAATTCGGAAATTGTTCTTCTTTTCTCTATTCTACCGGTAAGTCTAATCTCTTGAGAATTCCTTGCTTTTTCAACCCAATAATCAACCATCGAATTTATAAATGAATTGAAACATGTCCATAATACCAATAAAATGCCAAGAACTTGGAACAGTTTTCGGTTTGTAGGAAACAAAACAATAAGAATTAGGTCGATAAACAATAAGCCAGATACTATGTATCCAATAATCCTTTCATAATAAGCCGGAACTATAAAGAATAAATTGTTAATTGAATTAATTAATAAACATACTAAAATTAAATCAATTTCCAAGAATGATTTCCTTCGATTGATAAACCAAGAAATCGAAAAAAATTCACTTATAATTAGTATGAGTACAAGGAATAAGTTGATATATACTAACACCCTTATCAACAATTTAAGGTTTCGGATATGGGGAAGATTCAATGGTGATACTTGAGGGTCATCTGGATCTAATAATGGTTGTTGCTCAAGTTCAGATGATGAAGATTCATTAGTGTGGGGTAAATTTGGTGAAGAACTAGGCTCTGGGTTAACCACACTTAGTTGTTTGTTATTCCCTCTAATTGGATTTATCTGATCAGGATCACTTGTTGATTGATAGGTTGACATAATTTCAATTGATGTTGATAAAGAGAAAGAAAGAATAAGGAATATGAAATTATCCAATTTAAGTATTTGTATTTTATTTTTTTCTGTAAATTTTTAGCAAATTAAACGAAATTTAAACTGATAATGATGAAGAAACTAACAGAGTTTGGACTTAGTGTGAGTCTAATCTTCTTTGGGAAAATCAAATATATGATACGTGTATACTCTTCTAGTAAATCTACTTTGGAAGCTGTCAAGATATTCATTATTCAGATGACATACCCCTAGGTTATACATAATGCATTGAGTTTCCATCTCCTGCCAATAGTGGAAACTTTTTCTATTTCCATGAGATGGGGAGAGAACATTGTGATTGGATTGCTCTAATACAAATTCAATTATTTGTAGGTCCCACTTCCCTTTTATGTGTACTTCTTCGTGATAGCAATCTTCTATATGTCAATCCTTTGCAGCATTTCCTAATTAGGAAATCAACTTTCGTTAATTTTCCGTTTACCTGGTGGACGCATTGTCTGTCTAATGGCAAACGGAAAAATTTCGTTTAACTTTCATTAAAATCAGAAGACAAGGTAATCCAGGTCAAACAGTCATCATCAGTTCATAGCTATCTGTCAAACATACTGACCAATACATTACATATGGACGTTATTACTATCCCTAATGATGTTGAAATAGGCGGTGCAACATTTTATCTGATTCAAATCAAGTTACCACTTCGATCTTTCATGGTCAAGAAAAGATATTCGGACTTTGAACAATTACTTACCAACTTGTGTCAAAGTTTAGGAATCAGTTCAAGTGATTTCCCATATAAACTACCAGTCAAAAGACTAAACTGGTTAAGTAATAAAGGAAGTATCATAGAAGAACGTAAAGTCGAACTATCACAATTCCTAAATAATATTGTTAGAGACAGATCGTTACAGAATGAAAAACACGTCCTAGAGTTTCTACAATTGCCGATTAATTTTAGATTTAATAATGATATTTTTAAAACTGAAGATACCAATTTGTCAATACCAAAAGTGGATCCTAGTATGATCACTCCAGATACTTGGCTCGAAATCTATAGAAGACTTAAACAAGAGATTCAAGATTGTCAAAAATATTCAACATCAGTACATGAAAAGATAAAGATAAAAGAAAAGATAAATAAAGTTTATCAACCAACATTAAATGATCTTTCTAGAGCGATTCCTAAATTGAATTTATCAATCAGTGAAGTTCAGAAAAGACAATCATTCATTAATCAACTTGAATCAAATATTCAAAATATTTTAAAAGGAGATCTTCAAACTGAAAAGAATGGGTTTGGTAAACGCTCGTCTACAAGAGTACTAGGTGGGGTGATTGATCCACCGAGGGAAACAGCTGAAACGCTCCCATTGACCAACAATGAGCTATTACAACAACAAAAGCAGATACACAGATCTCAAGACCAAGAAGTTGAACAACTAAGGTATCTAATTGCAAAACAAAGGCATATGGGAGAGCTTATAAATACAGAAGTGGAAGAACAAAACCTCATGCTAGATAGATTTAATGAAGAAGTTGAAGACTCTACTCAAAAAGTTAAACAAGCAAGAAACCGTGCTAGAAAAATAATATAGAAATCTTTTGATTGAATTGGTGCTATACATCTATTGGTTCAGATACTATTTGATTTAACATGTTCACTAGTTGAATATTTTCCGCTAGTGATGTAGATGCTTGTTGAGCATCGTGCAAATATTCTTGGACTGCAGGATCGCTGCTCAAATAGTCTTGAGTTAATTTTGAAAGATATTGATTATCTTTCCCATTTAATACCCTTTCTTGGTGAGTACCTTTCAATTTATCATCAATTTTCCAGAATCCTCCGATATTATTGAAAAACTTATGTAATCCAAATCTCCTCGGTAGAAATGCCCTACCATTATTTTGTAAATTGTATATGCTTGGGAAATATTGCCAGTAGAATAAACTTCCAACGTATGAACCGATTAATGCCCCAGCTATAATATCTCTTAGAAAGTGTCTATTGTCACTCACTCTAGTACAGGCAACAAAACAAGCAACCATTATGGGAAAAATAGTTAGGAAAACTTTGAATGAATTATTTCGATTATCAAACGTATGTAATCTTGCAGAAATATTCAATGAAGTAATAATCATACCACAAAATACTGCAGACAGATGTCCACTTGGAAATGATCTAAAACCTTCCAATACTAAATTCCAATCTGTTTGGGTGCAAATTTCAACTGTCGATAATTCTAATGGATCAGGATTTGGTTGTAGTATTGGTTCACATCTTGCAATAACGTCAGGCCTAGGTAAACCACAGATATTCTTTAGGATACAAGTTGTCATCAATTGGGTTCCCATAGCCCCTAATAAGCATATTAAACCTGATATAAAATCCCAAAGTCTTCTTCTAATAGATAATGAAGGTGTTATGAGTGAAAACAAAGCAAATTGTAAAATTGGAACTCCACCAGATATGAATATCAAAAGTGGTAATGGAACTGCAGCTTCAGCTTCCAGTCTATATGTATATCGTAACGATAAATCAAACAACAGAAACTCATGAAATCTGGGCGGGACAATAGTTCCTAACACCATTGATACAGTTAATATTGTTGAATATACTAAAAAATCAAAAATGTATGAAAGTGTAGTGAGACCAGATAATTGGATTGATCTGATAGTTATAGGCCAATCCCTTGTTAGAAAACTCATTGGATGATTATCATTATAGGGTTTGAATCAACAAGTTGCAAATTCCGGGTAAATGAGATGTGCCACAGAAAAGGATTGAAGGGGGAAACCCACAGGAACAGAAAAAACTCACTGAAAAACTTTTCATCTCAATTCATCACAACTTCTCTTCCACAATCAAACAAAGTGAATGAAGAGTATGTTTTAATTTTCTTTAATCATAATCCTTTGATTCCTTTTTGAGGATGAGAACGTTTCGCCTATGTTCGATTTTAAATGAGAATATAACAAACAATTACACCAAGATCTACGCTGAACTAAAAGCTATCAAAGGATTTAAAATTTATTTATTACAAATGAATATCCATACTAACTATTGTCTATTACAGTCTATCAGAATAAATTAGGATGATGCTTTCTAATGACATTTCCCCAGATCTTTATACCTACTTCGATCTCTTCTTTCGATAAGTAGCTGATACTTAAGCGGACACAATTCTTACCCCAATCTCTTAAATCTCCCGCAACTTCAAAGTTCTCTCCTCCGGCGAGAATAACATTATGCTCAGTCTGAAGTTCTTTGACAATTAAAGCATGTTGATCGATTTCAGGGAGTTTAATCCACAAGAAATAACCACCATCTCCACCATATACTTCTGTCGATTTGGGTAAGTATTGCTTTATGCATTCAAGTACCATATTTGCTCTTTCTTTATAACTAGTCTTGAAATTTTCAATAATTTCATCAACCTTGCCCGACTTGATCATATCAGCAACCACGAAAGTAGACAATTGACCAGGAGTACCTCCAGATCTATTTGCACCAGTGATAGCCAATTGTGACACTAATTTCGAGGTGGCAGATTCTTGCCAACCAACTCTTAATCCAGGGGCAATAATCTTTGAGAATGTAGCGTTGGAAATAGTATTCCCGTACGATTTATAACTTGGTAAAGTCTTTTGATCAATTTGATTAAATTTAGCTATTGGAAATTGTGAGTTTGTATAGTCGAGGAATTCATAAACATCATCACTGATAATTAGCAAATCATACTTTCTAGCCAAATCAATCAACTTTTCTCTTGTTTTCAAAGAGTAAGATAAACCACCTGGATTTGAAAAGGTTGGCACAAGATAAATGACGAACCTATAAAGCTTTCTTTCTCCTCTCATCAGGTCCTTGATAATATTGATTTCTTTCAGTTCCGGTGATTCTAATCCTTGCGAATAGAATTCAAGCTGTTGTTCAAGATATTTCAAATCAATTTCATATTGTTCACCAGGTGTTTCATTAATTGCAGTCAATTTTCCTTCAAATCCTAAATCTAAGAAAGCACTATTGATTAAGTAATAGGTTGGACTTACAATGAAAGCTCTCTTGGTGATTGATGAGGAATCAGTCATTGAAGATAATATGTTTGCAATTCCATATGATGCACCAGCAGTTAAGTTAATACAATCGGAATTAGTGAATCCCATTTGATTACCAAACTTTTGATCAACCCATTGCGCCAATGCTTTCCTTACATCCAAATTACCTGGATCTGTTCCATAAGTTAAAGGATGTTGATTATTTGGATCATTTTCATACTCAAGGTAATTACTTCCTAATAGAACTTTTTGAAATGAATCTGCAATTGCTTTAGAAGGGAGTAAATCTCGGGTAGGATGGCCCTTAAAGAAGTTTATAACCTTAGGCATGTTGTTGAATTCAATATTTAGCAAAATTTGTTTAACTAAAGGAAAGAAAGTTCATGTTCGACAGAAAACTGTGGAGTTTCAAATCTTGATCCAACAATTGACCGAAAACGGAATAGCCGCCGCTGAAGTGAGTGGACACACTATGTAAAAATTTCTCATAATAAACTCATTTTTGATAATTTCTTTCTACCAGTCCAATCTCTCTTTTTAAAGAACCATTAATCAAGAACTTGTGTAATGCGATGGTCTATGTGTGGTTATATATCTCTAAGTTTTCCCCATCAAAGTATGGGGACTATAATTAAGAATTATAGTGTTCCTGCATATACAACTGAAAATTTTCAGAGCCAATAGAAACTGAAAAAAATGTAAGGAGCGAAAAAAATACTTTGGTTAATGCTTACAAAGTTTGGTTAATACTTACAAACTATTACTTGGTTGATAGATATTGAAAAGATTATAAACAATGCCTACAGCATCAGGTCTTGCATTAAGTGTTTTCCTTGGTTGTGCTGCCAGGAAGTACCAGGTTATGATTATTAATGCTCCTCCAGCACCAAGATCAATTAAGCTTCTTGGTGGATACATTCTTTCACTGGCTTTCTTTGTTAGTATGTATCTTGTGGCTGACAAAACCGTGGAATCCAACAGAAAGTTATTGCAAAGAAGATTGGCTGTTTTACGTGAACAAAGAGCAATGGATGATGAATTCTTTGATTTCGAAGATTTACCTGATCACAGATTTAAGATTGACAGAGAAGGTCATATACTTAAATATATCAACAAATTCAGTGCTCCTCAAAAATAAGGGATGGTCAGTTCATAAAAGGTTTCATGTTTGACCTATTATCAAGCACTTGCATAATGATATACCTGATACTATATTGAAAAAGGGGGTCCTTGTTTTGGTTTCATTTTTTGTGTACATTTTATTTATATTTTCATTTATTAATACATATTAAAGAAAAGAAATCATGGTAGTAGAAGTTTACAATTATAGTTTTTTACCGTGACTTTATATAGTTTGTCCTTCCTCTTCTACTTCTGTACCTTTGTTGAAGATACCATCATCTTCTTCCTCTTCACCCTCGTTAGCGTCACTATGTGCACCATCATCACTATCAAACTCCTCATCGACGTCACTATCGTCATCTCCGCTCTTGAAATCTCCATCGTCTTCTTCATCATCGTCATCGCCATCAGGAACAACCACGGGATGTTCGCCAGTACCAACCTCATGTTCATCTTTGGTAGTTTCTTTAGCCTTTTCTTTATGAATCTCATTGAAGGAATCGTCACTTATTCCATGTTGTTTAATGAAATCATCAATGATTTGAAAGAATTTTTGATCAATCATACTGAATTCAATAAAACGTTCTTCATTTCTATCATTTAAAACTGTCACTCCAACAGTAAAGGTATCTCTTGTGATACTTGTATAACTTGCACTTAAAACCTTTGATAATTCAAATACCAAAATTGGTTTTTTGAAACCAAATATAAGGTATGGAGGGTTAAACTGATTACCATTAAGTAATAACAAAACACCATCCTTAGCACCTTTGTGACAATCTACCATTATAATTGATGGATCTGAACTTTTTTGCGTTTCAATCAATGCTATAGCATTATCATCATTTAAACTAAATTGAGTTTGAAATAGAGTTGGACAAGGTAAGTAATTGATTAAATTAATTCCACATAATTTGAATTGTCTTTTAAAATAATCAAGAATTCTTTCTTGTATAGGATTTAAAATCAAGGTATTCTTCGGAGCATCAAATTGTGATTCAATATCAGCCGGTAATTTACCATTTCTAATCATTTGCTTTTTAATTATATCCAATTGGAGTTGACAAATGATTGGATCTTTTGAAATAGTACTATCATTATAATATTCTTCATTAATCCAAAAACATAATGATGCAACTCCTTTCTTCAAGGGATTAGTTGAATTACCTAAAATAGGTAAAATGGTACACAATCTGATTGAATGTTCTAAACTAATCAATGAAATTTCAGGAACCATATTTGTTGGATTAACTATGGAAAGTACAGGGACAGGTCTACCTTCACGTTCAATTAAATGGAATGTAAGGTTCATTCTTTTTCTAATTGGTGATTGGAACGAGACTTGGGGAATTTCAAAAATGATAGATTCTTGAGGAATAGGTTCGTCAGAACGGAGAATTCCCAACTTTCCATCATCTCCATTAACTTCAATGTTTGCTATGGAACTAGTTTGGTCGGTCTTTCGTCTCTTTGCATCATTTACATCTGACAAATAAACATATAAATTGTTGAATATTTCAAGATTGGAGGGATCTTTCAGTATTGACGATCTAATTTGCCCTTGCAAGTGTTGAGGAAGACTCAGTATCCACTGTGGTTCCAGCATGGTTGATCTCGTTTTCGCTTTCTTGCCGTGTTGAGCAAATGATGCTTTCTTTTCCAAAGAGCAACTTGGATGGATGGATAGATGTTGTTGGTTTTTTTGGCTTCTGCAAAAGATCCGAGAAAACAAAAAAAGGGCAAGAAATTTCAGGGCATACATCGACTTCAATCGTTAAGATATACAAAAAAGTCTATTGTGTGTACATGCAAACAAGTAATGATCTATTGCTTCGACCGGGTGCAGATATAGTATACTTGCTTCCTGTTTACTTACAAGAATTGGTTGTTACTGATTCGATATACAACATTCTTCTACAATTGATTGATGATGATGAATACGATGAAGATGTTGCGTCGATAAAACTGCAAATAATTGAAATAAAAGGTACGGTAGACCATTCTATAGTTGATCAAACTGTGGATCAAGACAAATCATTTCTTTTATCATTGATATTTGGTGCACTGTTTATTAAAGCTGTAGATATCGTTTTTGCAAAACAAATTTATTGTTATTTATCAGATGGGATTAAATTTAAGGACTATTGTGACAATCCCATGAAATTCACAAATACTAGATTTAGAGTAAAATGTGTTTCGTCCATTGCTGACTCTGTGATTACAATCGATCGGTTGTTATTTAAATTGGGGTATAAACGGTTACATGGCACATTGGTTGCAATCACCTCAAATGATAGTTTACCTGCTATTCCTGCTAATTTGAAAGAGAGTAATATCGAAGATGGTAATGTTGATTTGTATAATTGGTATTGTGACTGTTGTGAATATCAATCGTGTTATACTGATAAAATGGAGCCCATGGTGATAAATGGAAATACTAATCTAATTGAGTCACTATTATCACAACTGAAATCTATTATTTTATATCCAATACCAATATGTTGTCATTTAATAGCTATTTTGATGATATTGCTTAATCATGAAAATTTGTCTGACAAAGTTTTGGTTGACAATTCATTCAGTTGATTAATATGGTTTCTTAGAATCTTTACAAAAACGTTTTTGAAGCAACGCAGGGACATTGGTTGCATATATTTAAAGGGAGAGAGCCTATTGGAACCATCTGTCGTAGGGATTGATGTACTATTAGTTAGAAATCCCTCCATTTGACAGGAGAAAGGTGAGAAGTAACGGGATGTAACATTCAGTGAATATTTAAAGTCTTTCCAGTATGTTGGTACTATCAATGACCCAAGGCAATAGCCACACAAAATTTAACAATTCACCTGTGCAAATGCTTCATTTACCAAGTAAGCCAGTAGAATGCAATAGTACAGCAAGATAAGAAGCAACTTCAGATCGTCTGACATTGTTGAATCCAACAATTATTTCAGTCCCCTTGCATATTTTGTTCACTTTGAAGAATTAGTTATAAATTTGTAGAAATTTCATAAAAAATTGAACCAACTTTATTTAAATTCCTGGGCTTTTCTGTTCATATTCATTGAATGTGTAGTTACTCTGACGAATACCTTGACTTATATTTCTCTAGAAAGGGATATACGAACTCTAATGTTTAAGTTAGAGCAGTATTTATTTTTTCGTTTAATTGCTAAGATCGCCTTGTAGGAGGTTGTGATTCTGGTAAAGGGATCACGAGATATCAAATTGTGTGTAATTCCAAGTATAATTATAGTCACAAGAGAGGAAGAATGAATCAATTACTATGTTAGATGAGTGTGTGAAGTAAACAAGTTTGTTTAAGAAGACAATTCGCAAGAACTGAGGGGATTTTAATTAGAGGACTTGTAATTGGACTATGATCTAACCCT
>LQHL01001831.1:0-13361 GCA_001655755.1 Hemisphaericaspora haegerdaliae
GGTTTATACACGTACTTACGAAACCTCCTCCTCATCGATGACTTGGTAAACCTGATTAATAAAAAGAAAAAAAATATTAAAAGATAATTGCCGACTTCCCCAAGAGTTCCCAAAACGGAAATTCCGGTAAAGTTTTTGCGAGTATACGTCATACAATAATCAAAAAAAGCTGTTAATATGCCACCTGCAAGCATTCTATCATCGGGACTCATATCTTGCGTTTTTGTCGAATAACTGAAACCATCAATGCTAACGCATATTCTATTTTGAAACTAATAAGGAATCCTCATAGGATATCATCTACGCACTATTGAAAGATCTTCAACTCTCTCTTGTTTTTCTGAATAAGTAGTCTAATTACAATTTACGTGGATAATACTCTTCTATAGGACAAATAAATATAAAAAGAATTGTATTATCACTGAAAGCCAATCATGAGCAGTAAGACTTCCACCACAATACATTTGATAGATTGAGAGTTTTCAAAAGAACGGAGAATATCCGAGCTATTTAACATCAATGAGATAGAGGAGTATTTGCATAACGAATAAGCTCTAATCTCACTACCAACACTATTTCTGTCATTTGACATTCCACATGTTAGAGTAACCCAAACTTGTCTACATACAATAATTTTTGTAGATTCATCACCTGACCAGAAGCGTGATCTTTTTTTAATTTTTTTTGTTTCAAATCGACAATATTTGGGCTTTTATATACGTGTATCTTGATATCATTTAGCTAGGTGAATCGAGGTATACAGAGGACTTAGATACCTATCAATTTGTTATATATATCTTCTATAAAATACCCCAATCTAATAGTAATAGATATTCCTTTCAATTGGACCAACTAAAGTTTAATTAATAATCGAAGAATAGTCCATTTGAAAAGCCCCTACTCGAATAACTACACATTCCTTTTGTCCAATGTCATTTTCATTTGGAATTAATAAACTATCAACGGGAAATACTTACAAAGACAAGCCTGTCGGGGGGACATTGCCATTATACTACAAAGATAAATCAAGCAAATTCCGTCCAATTGGACATTCACGTACGAAGAATAGAGTTATCATGTTCTTTAAGGCATTCATATATGGATTGGTATTGTATATAGTCTATTATTTTACATCATCCGGATTTGGCTTTGATTTTGATTTTGATTTTGCTGCTGGTACGGGTGATAAAGAGTTCTGGAAGTCTGCACAATTGGAAGTACGTCAAGCAATGTTGGATTCATGGCATACTTATGAAAAGTATGGATGGGGATATGATGTCTATCATCCTATCAAACAGGCTGGTGAAAATATGGGACCTAGACCATTAGGTTGGATGATTGTTGATTCATTGGATACTTTGATGATTATGGATGCTAAAGAAGAAGTCGAGCGGGCTAAGAAATGGATTAAAGAAGATTTGGATTATGTTTTTGATTATAATGTTAACGTATTTGAAACTACAATTAGAATGTTAGGTGGATTATTATCTGCATTCCATTTTAGTAAAGACGACGTATTTTTGGATAAAGCAGTTCATTTGGCTAATTCTTTACATGGTGCGTTTAAGTCACCTACTGGAATTCCTTATTCTTCAGTCAATTTGGAAACTGGTGATGGAATTAAGAATCATGTTGATAATGGAGCGGCTTCCACCGCTGAAGCCGCCACAGTTCAATTGGAAATGAAGTATTTGGCAAAATTAACTGGGGAGACGGATTGGTGGAGACTAGCTGAAAAAGTTATGGAGGCTTTGGAAGCGAATAAGCCCCAGGATGGATTAGTTCCAATATTTGTAAATCCTCAGACTGGGAAGTTCCAAGGCAAGTATATTAGATTAGGTTCAAGGGGTGATTCATATTATGAATATTTATTAAAACAATATTTGCAAACTAATTCTCAAGAACTTGTTTATTGGGAATTGTATCGTGAATCAGTTAAAGGAGTTAAGAAGCATTTGGTTCGTGAGAGTCATCCCAACAAATTGAAGTTCATTGGGGAATTGGAAAGAGGTATTGGTGGAGAACTATCAAATAAAATGGATCATTTAGTTTGTTTCTATGGGGGATTATTGGCTTTGGGTGCTACTGAAGGTATGACTATTGAAGAAGCTAGAAAAGAATCCTTCTGGAACGAGCAAAGGGAAGAAGATTTCAAATTAGGTGAAGACTTAACTTATACTTGTTATAAGATGTACCATGATGTTCATCCAACTGGATTGTCACCTGAAATTGTTGTTTTCAATACTGATCCAACTAAAAATGAAGATTTCTTTATCAAACCCAGAGATAGACATAATTTACAACGTCCAGAAACTGTTGAATCATTGTTTTACCTTTACAGGCTCACGGGAGATAACAAATATAGAAAATGGGGTTATGAAATTTTCCAAAATTTTATGAAATATACTAAAATTGTTAATGTTAATGGAGAAATTTCATTTTCATCATTGAATGATGTCACTAAGGTATCAGAAGATAAGAAGACTGGTTTACATCTGGATAATACAGAATCATTCTGGTGGGCTGAAACTTTAAAGTATCTTTATCTTTTATTCGACGACAATAACAAGATACCATTAACTGATTATGTGTTTAATACTGAGGCACATCCATTCCCTAAATTTGACCTTGGTGAACATTTTAAAACAGGCTGGAGAAGAAAGATTGACGAGAATAAACCTCCACAAATGATGGAACCTAATGTTAAAATAGACAAGCAAAAGTTACCAGAAGCACAACCCGTTGATAAGTCAGTAGAAGAAGCAGTAAAGGAAGTTGTCAAAGAGAATCCTGACTTGGCCAAGGAAGAAAATAAGGAAGAACAAAAGGAAAAGTTGAATAAGATTATCAAAGAAATGGATAATAAACAGTAATAAAAATATATATAGAAAGTCAATGTACGCTGTTAATTATTTCATGTAAAACTATATACATACATACATTAAGTGTCTAGTTGGATACCTAGGGCATCAATAAACGCTTCGTATATTATCCAATTAGATGGTGCATATAGTGTGTATAGTAGATAGTCTCAGGCAAGCATTGTTTGCCAACGCTTAATCCGCCTCAGAGCTTAGATTCGGTATTTCACGTGCCATCTGTAGATAAAATTGACAAAACCCGAACGTTCCCTAAAAGAAAATGTTTGTGGGCATCAATAAAAAAAAAACCGCAAAAAAGGGACAAAAAATGCGAAATGCAGGTAAAAAAAAGATTCTTACGTCATTCATCCAAATACCCTTTTTTTTTCTTTTAGTTCATCATTATTCATATTTTAAGTTTTTATATACAAGAATAGGATAAGATCAAATAAAAAGATTTATCAGTGTATCGACTATTGAAAGCATACTCATTTATACCATTTGTTAGCGCCACTACTATTTTTATCTAGAGTGAAAACTTGGCGTATCTGCTCATCATTTGTTTTTTAATCATTATAAACAATTGACATCATCATACTTTCAATTACTGAATTTTTGTTGATCAAGTGAAAATTTCTTAGAAATAAGCAGAATCAATTGTATCGATTATGGCCGAAGTATGTATCTTCTGTTTTTGGATTGTTTGGCTAGATTTTATTTTGACTTTTTACTAACAGCTTACTTCTTAGCTGAAAACGACGTTTGATTTAGAACCAAACCCTTTCGAGCGGTCATTTGCAACAAAGGATTCTTCAATTTCTAATACTTCTATTGAAGGCAAATCCCCGGCAATTGCGAATAGTGAGCTTGCTAGCGGAGGGTCCACTACATCTATAGATCCAAGTGCTTCTTCGTCGACTAATAGGCATAATTTACGGATCCCAAATATTTCCAATCTAAACCAAACCAATAATAATGGGAAGCTACCAGGGATTACGCCACCTTTATTTACTCCAGGTGGTAGAAGATTACCTCCCTTGGGACTCTCTCCGGGAGCACCTACATCTGGTGTGCCCGGATCTTTGTCTAATCCAGGAACGCCTGGTTCAACGTTGTGGAACAGTTTATTGAGTACCACTAACCAACAGGGGCAAGCTATATCCAATCAAGCACAACAGCAACAGCAGCAGCAGCAGCAACAACAACAACAACAACACCCCCAACAACAACAACAGCATATAGGTCAAAATGGAGGTTCATATGGCCAATTTGGACCAGTCATGAGAAAGAGTGGAATGACTCCAAATGAATCAAACATGAGAATGGGATTGGCACATTTTCCCTTTGGAAGTCAGAATGGAGTCCCTGGGTTGACTACACCAGGGGGGTTGTTAAATGGACCAATTACACCGGGGTTATCGAGTTTATTAGGATTAGCTCCAAGTACTGGGACCAGTAGTATGAGTGTAGGTGTGGGCGGGGGAGCCAATAATGGTGGTGTTGGACATATTCCAGCAATGCTACCTCCGCCAGTGAATGCTAATGGGAATGGGAGTATCGGTAACGTCATGCAACATCCCCCTATACAAGAAGAGCCGTACACTCCGGCTACTGTGCTGCAACAAGTCCAAGCACAACAACAACCACAATCACATCAGCAGCAAGAACAGCAGCAGCACCAGCAGCACCAGCAGCAACAGCAACAACAGCAACAATCGGATCAGTCAAATCCAACTTCTGGAGCTACGAAGAAAAGAAAGAGATCAACCAAGGATGTTGCATCAGCTCCTGAAGGTCCACAAAGAACCAAATCTAAGAGAGGTAGAAAACCTGGAAGCACTTCCAAGAAGGAATCGAAAGTGAAAAAAGAAGAAGTTATTCCAGTAAATATCAAGGTGGATGAATCAAATTCACCTGGATCTGAACCCAATGGGGATAAACGTCGTAGCTTTTTAGAAAGGAATCGTGTTGCTGCCTCTAAATGCCGACAACGTAAGAAACAACAATTGCAAAAGATGGAAGATGAGTTGGAATTTTATCTGTCCGGTTATCGAGAATTACTGGCGCAAGTCTCACATTTACGTGAGCAAATTATAAATTTAAAGGGGATAATTATGGGACATACAGATTGTGTTATGTTTCAAAGATCAGTTGGTGGTGTTGAAGTTTTGAATGATATTATACAACAAGCGAATTTTGCAACTCAAGCGAGTGCAGGCGCCCGAAACAATATAACTTCGATCCCTTCTACTATTCCTACAACCTTGAATAATCTAGAAGCGCAAAATATCGCGGCTGTGAGAAGTGCGGCAAATAGCCAAGGAGGTATACCTGTTCTACAAGTTACTGCCGGTAATGTAGGTAGAGCTATAATGCCAGAGAATTCCGGGACATCCATGACATCTAGTGTAGTTCACACCCCGGAATTATATTCAAATGCAAGTGCTGCTCATACTGATCAAAAATTATCTGGTGGCGGCGGATTGGGAAGTGGCGTAAATATTGCCGCCCATCATAGTATGACCAATTTACCTTCTGCCAATGATGCAGCTATGTTGTTGAGTGGTGACGCAGTAGGAGGAGGTGGTGCAACAGTCAGTGGAGTTGGAGTTGGAGTTGGAATTGGTGGTGTTGGTGCTGGGGGTGACTTGAGGGCAATTAGCAGTATGTCGAATTTGACCGCCATGAACCTGAGACCTTATTAAGAGTGGACAAACTAAGGGCTTATTATTGTATGTTTAGAATCATCTTGTTTCTAGTTAGTTAATTAATATATTGTATTATAAAATTTTAAAATTATTTGTATTAGATGGAAAAACGACAAGAAAAGAACTTGAAAAATATAAACGGTTTGTGGTAATGGACTATTTTGTATGATCTTACAAAATTATGACGGAAAATTATCCGAAGAAGTATTGAAGTCAAATGTTAATTGGTAGCGAACAATCAAATATATATTTGGTGTCAGAGATTGGGTGACACATACCAGAGTTAAACAGTAGAGATAATTAGTCTAGAACAAAAGAAAAGCTAGGCGCGTTTCGAAGCGGCCGTTTTTGTGTCGTCCCCTTGAAAATGTAGAAGAGAGTCCTACTATTCAACAACCATTGTTCAACCACATTTTTTTGGGCAACAAAAAACGAATGAAACACGTCTGGAAAAAAAAGCGGTTTATTTAAAATTTCAAGATCAACTTGGACCGAAGGACACATACCCGAAACCGGTTTGGTGTATCGATATAGTTGGGTTAATCTATACTTAGTTTATTATGGATATAGGTGGTTATGTGATATGGTTAACAAACTTCCTGATTACCTTGCCTAAAATCCTTCTATTAATAAAGAAGAATGGATTCAATCAATAAAAAAAAGGGAACCAAATCAAACAAAAATATTTTATTTTTTAGAATGTGTTTACAAATTTAATTAAAGCAGAAAATTTTTTAGTGCATATTTACTTCTCTTATTCCCCTGGCTCTCTCTGTCTCATACTTCTGCTTACTTCTGCTTTTGCAAACTTGCAATTTCTTTTAAACGCTTTGTTCTCAGTTGTTATACACTGCTTTCAGACACCTTATAGATCTATTCATTTATTCATTTGACCCCTCCCGTCCCCCCGTTCCCCCACTAATACCCAGGCAGAACTGCATACGAATCAGAAAAACATCTGCAGTTGCACACTCCCTTATTCTAAACTATACATCTATTAATCCATTTTTAACGAGATAAGAGTTCTACTATATTTCTTATCGATCTCATATCAGAAGTGGTCTACAGCAGATATTTATACCAATCAGTCTTGAAGTATTCCTTTTCAGAAAAATTAACTGAGACCTCTGGTTCACCTAAATTTTTAGTTCATTTTTTACAACCAAAATTTGAATCGGATACACTTTTGAAAATAGATTGTCACATCAAAGCAATCAGTCCCACAATACCCTAACAATAATTTTAATGCAATTATAATTTATATTTTAGAACAGATCTTACTTTTAGCATCACTGAATTTTTGGAACATACAAAAACAATTTAAATATGGTCAAACATAACCCTTATCTTGCCGATTTGGAGTTACCCAAATTACCACAAGGTTCAAAAACTGATAATTCACGACATAACACCACTACCGAAGCAGGCATAATAGATGCAGATCAATTTACAAGAAAGAACCTACGTTCAATTATACATCAAATCACTCAGAATTTAAAAAAACGAGGTACAAAAACTCCATATATATTCTTACCCTTCAGATCAAAAATTAACGATTACAAGTTGGAACAAGCATTATCTACAATATTCCCAGATGGTGTACTCATAAATTGTGATGATCAACACTATGTAGAATCCATCATATCTTCATTTGATGAATTTACGTTGATGTCAACATTAAAGTATATTTGGTCAAGATTACCCAATAATGAAATTATAGGCTGGGATGTCTATTTAGAATTCAAACGTCGTGAAAAGGAACAGGGATATCCCAAGAATGCATTCTTGACAATAATGCCAAAATGTCTATCTTCTCCTGCTCATGCATCTATAGTCTATGATTTTCTTGATTTGATATTGGGAATAATCTCAAATTCTCAATATAATTATCTAAGTGGAAGAAAGATAAGTAAAATGGCAAGTTTTTGGGCTTTTAACCCAATGAAGAGGACTTCGATTACATCTGCTACAAAAGAATTTGATTTCATAGAAGGATTAGAAATGTGGAGAACTTCCACCAATGCATTATTTCGTTTGGTTTTATCATTCTTGAGATCCATGTTACCTGAATCAAACATGGAAACACTCCAATTACCAAAGGCTTTACAGTCATTATTAGTTTCAAATCAGTATCCACCAAGTGATGAGAAGGAAGCATTGAGAAACATGATAACCATACCTTGTGTATATATTGAAACAACAAGGCCATCTAAAGATGCCTATGAACTAATAAGCAAAGTGAAAGAGAATTTGTCATTTGAAAAGAAAGATAATTTCCTTTCTATGGAGAACTATACTATTTTGAAGAAATTGTTTTCGAAAAAGTCAACCGACGAGATTATTCAAACATTAACTGACGAATCACAACGTGTAATTACAAGAATAACCGCCAAACCAATTGAATCAAATTATAATATTGTTCCAGGATGGTCATCCTCGCCGGAAATTCATGAGAAGATTCCATCAGTTTCCAAAATTAGTATAAGAGATGTTTCGATTCAAGATTACTATATTTGGACATGGCTAGCTTCGTTATCTAGTGACCAGACCTCTAGATCCAAAAAATTGTTTGGTCGCTCTATAGTCGTGGAAGCAAAATTGTTAGGGTTTCAAAAATGGATCTTGGTAACTGAGAAAACTACGGAAAGCGACGAATATCCTGAAGTCAAAGACGAGAAACGTAAAATACATAAGAAACATATTACAATTGATTATAAACGAGAAACTTTGCCTCCCTTGCCAATACTGAAAGAATTACCAGAACCAAGCGATGCACCATACCCTATCAGAAATGATCTTGGTGTTTCTGTATCTACTTCTTTCATGCAGCCGAACAGACAAGCGGAAGATGATACTTATTCAGAAAAAGATTTCAGTGATGAGTTTAGCTATATTTTTAAGTCATCAATATATAGCTCTGAAGCTGGTGATGTTGGAGTATCAACGAAACGAAGATCTGAAAGACAAGAAGAGGAGGACAGTGAAAATGGCCAAGACGATAGTGATTCACGTGAGTTCGATACTTCTTGTAGGTTTACGAAATCGACTGGTGAAATCATTCCAACGATTAGAGACCTGGTACTGAGAAAAGCCCCACCATTGTTAGACGTGGATTTGTTCGATTCACCTTCATTAGATTCAAGTTCCTTGAAATCTCCCAGGGCAGAAAAATTTCAGTCTAGGAATATGCTTGATATCGCCGAATCTCCTCAACTTCGATTTAATGAAAGTTTTGAATTTTATCATGAAGATGCGGCAAAGAAGAAGCACGAAGGAAAGCAAGAGCAGAACTCCGACCTTTATTATACAAGAGAAAGGTACAATTTAAGATTAGCCGAGAAACAGTTGCCTTCCCCAGAAAGTCAACTTAGTACTGTTATTGGTGAAACTGAAGAAGAAATCAAACGGAAAGAAGAAATTGAACAAAATAAGAAAACCAGACAAGCACAAAAGGCACAAATTGCTGCTGCAAAGGCTGCTGGATTCCCGTTTGCGTTTTTACCTTCTGATCAACCACCGCCTCCTGCTGAAAAAGCCATTGAAACGGCCAGGATTTTATCTGGTAAATTAATGAATACTCCATTTTTGATTGTACCAGGTGAAGAAAAGACAAATATGAAACGAAACAAAAAGAGAGATTCTAGAATTAGTGGAAAATCTAGCGAAAGCGAAGATTCAATTGAAAGGAAACAAGAAATCACAATGTCATACTCTGATAATGAGCTTTTTCCTCCGGTTCCAGATAAAGATGATACTATAATCCAACATTCGTTAATGTCGCCGCCACAGCCTCCAGTTAAAGATATGGAAAGCATTTTCACTCCAGAAACTTCTCCAAGAAATCCACCTTCAAGATTACACCCTCCCCTGATGGATATCGAAGCTAATTCAATGGGTTTTGTTTCGTCCCCAATTCCAAACTCAATAGCACAAATGAATTTGATAGATCACTTATCACTGGGAAGTTTTTCACTGGAACAGGATGAAAAATATTCACAACAATCGTCACCAAAGAAGTATCCACAACAACTCTCACCAGAAAGATGCTCTCCTCAAAAATCACAATTGTCGACAGATGACAAATTCTATACTCCGGAAGAAACACATTCATCTGAACCGCGAAGTTATTCACCAACCCACTCGGGTTCTCCAAAAAGAGGATATCCTCGTCAAGAGGATAATGTTTGTCAACAAGAGTATGAACAAGTGCGTCAAATACACCAACAGCAGCAACCGTATACTCCACAATCGCAGAGCCAGGAGACATTAATGGGATATGTTCAGCCAAGAAGGAGATCGGGTGTTCCTATGGGGTATGTATCGTCTGATCGACAATCGCCAATACAGCAATCAATGCAACAGTCAGTGCAACAGCCAATGCAACAGCCGATGGACCAACAAATACAGCAACAAATACAACAACAAATACAACAACAAGTACAACAACAAGTACAACAACAAGTAGAACAACAAGTACAACAACAAGTACAACAACAATTGCAACAACAATTTCAACAACAATTGCAACAACCAGCACAACAATCAATGCAACAACCAATGGAACAACCAATTCAACAACCAAGAAGAAGATCAGGAGTTCCTCAAGGGTACATGTCTCCATCTCCACAATCCAATCAAGTCTCTTCAACCTATCAACAATCATACCCACAACAACAGTCCGGCGTTGTACTTCCAAAGAGAAGGTCAGGAGTTCCACCAGGGTATATATCCTCTGAATCACTTACCCAGCCAAGGCCCGGATATACCAATCAGCAAAGATCTGCATCTCCTGTGCATCATCAACACGGATATGCACAAGGACAGGGATACATGTCACCGCAACATCAACAACAAAGACCAAGCTCGCCGTTTAAGTTGGCATATATGCCCCCACCACCACCAACTATGGGACGTTCGTCTCCGTTTAAAAATAACAACGTGTATGGACCATCGCTAAATGGTGGCATTCCAAGGTCTGCGCCAGTTGGTGGAACTAAGAGAACTGTGAGTGGAGGAAATAGAGGAGGGACCGCTATGTATGGAATGATACCGGTTGGAGGTAAGCATGACAAGAATTCAAATATAAATAAAGCTGATTTGAGAAGTGCTTTTATTTCTGGAAGTTTTGGTATTTAAAGACCTATTGTGTATTTATTAATGTATTGGTATTAATGTTTATTCGTAAGATATAGAAAATGTAGACAGAGGTTGAAGGTATCTGGGTAGATTCAAAGCATATCTCACTACCGCTCGACATCTTATGTCTTTGCAGTCGTCGACCTTTCGTTGATTTCAAAGAATTAACAACTTCAAAACGAAGAATCGTAGGAATTCTCTTCAAATAGAAAGAAATGTACAAAACTATAAAGTGTCAATCTCATAAATAAATATATATTCTCAAAAACAAACTACACGAACAGAACACAAAATAAATATAATAAATACCAAAATTCAAACGACCATCAATATTCAGATAATCTCAACTTCTTACCAATTTCACGAGCACTGAACCCACCACCCAAGACTTCATTCATGTTCAAGAACGGAGGTTCTGGGGATTGACCTCTACTCTTAATGTCTTCTTCGCGCATATCGAAGTAACCATAACCACCCAACAAACTATTCAAATGACCAGGTTTTGGTTCAACCAAGACCAGCTGAGCCAAAGCTTCAGCATGGGCAGCAGCTTCTTGAGCAGCCTTGTTAGCAGCTTCACGAGCAGCTGCGAGCGCTTTAGCCTTAGCTGCAGCAGCATAACGAACTCTTCTTGACATAGCTTGTACTTCTAAAAGATATGAGTTCAAAGTGGTTAAGAATCTTTGGGTTTGTCTGTGTTTGGATGAAGCACAGATTGAGATAGAATCATCCTTAAGAATGTATCCTATACCGAAACCGTTGGCACTGACGGGACCAAAACCGAAAAGACGAAGGGATGGATTACCACAATTGGAAGTTGAAATGACGGTGTTATTGAGTTTATCCCAACCTGCATCGGCGAAAATATCAGGGAGCTTCCTTAACAAGTGAGTCTTTAATGGGCCGGATTCACCAACTACAGTATGTTCATCATCATCCATATCCGAACCATTTGAACCAGCTGTTTGATCATCATCCATATTCTCTTCTTGTTCATTAAGGTATCTCTTCCAAATACAGAAAAGACCATATAAATGTCTATCAACACCTTGACCAGAAGAAGACAATTTAGTTTGGGCTGAATGAGTATTACATGCTTCAGTCAAATAATGCAACTTTTCTTCATCACTAACAGATGCATCAAAAAATTTTCTAACAAATAAATTAGACTCTTGGGATACAGTTCTAATAGCTTCTGTTCTACCATGGTAGAATTGCTTAGTCATAGCTGGTTCATAAGTACATTCCACTTTACCATATAATGCGTAATAAGTAGCTTGGAATGCCATTTGAACAAACGCATCAGGCGAAAATTTAATCTTCTTAATATAGGTTGAACCGAAATTCTTAAATTCTAAATGACGGAATTCATTTTGGTTGATTAAATCCGATAATCTAGTTTCACCAAATCTTAAGGCAAGTGAAAGTTCTGGAGTTAAATCCCACTCGAGCTTTCTTGGAATCGTGATTAAATTTTCTGCCTCATGAAGTTCAAAATTATGAGATGCATTCCATAAACTTGGAGTATTTTGATTGATAGTGTTGGCAAATGTAAGGATAGAATCTGTGTAAATATCAGAAACAAATCTAAGAACCGTGTGACCGTCAATACCTGTATGTTCGAAATTGATACCAGCTTTACCATTTTTAGTGATAATAATTTGTAACTTATCATACCATCTATTGGTACAAGTACCAACTTGTACACCCTTATCTAAGATACTTAAACCACACAACATATTCTTAGAAAGTTCAGACAAGTCATTGACCACAAGATCGTCAAAACACAATACAAATAATGCAGAATCAATAATACCTAAAATTTCGTTATTGATCTTGTTACCACCAATTAAGTCGTGTCTAACATGAGACCAAATTCTTCTATTTTCAGTAGTTAAAACCCCAAAGGAAGATTTAGCAATCTCGTTCGAAGGAGTGAGTAAGGATTCTTTAATAATTGATGTGAAATTAATATTTAATTCAGATTCGGTTAAAATTAAATTGTTTTTTGAATCCAAGACATCAAACCAATAAAATTGAGATTTAGACATAACGACAATATGATTGGAATTTGGATCACTTTGCATCACACAACCTTCATCACTTGGGATTCTACTTGCACCAAATAATTTTGTATATTGGTACATACACAATGCTTTACCATTACGCATGGTATCAACTGATAATTCTTCATTCTTAAGTGCTTGAATGAATTTCAAACTAGCCAATGTCAATGAAGTTGCTCTTTTAACTTGTGGGTCAAAAGGTGAGTTTTCATTGGTGAATGGATCATCTTCCAATAAAAAGAATGGATTCAAATTCAACACAACAGGGGAATCGTAGTTTAAATAAGCATCGTACCAAAATTGTTCAATATAACTGGCTCTTGTTTTACCATAAGCACGCAATTCAGTGTCTAAATATGGACCCACACCAGATTTCAAAAATTTTTCAACAGCTTCCACTGTCTTTTCATGTTCTTGTTCGGTTTGTAAGGGTTTCAAAACTTTAAGATAATTGGTACATGTTTGATTTAAATCTGGGATTGGTAATTTGGGTATTGTTTCTTGATATTGATAAGTTGTCATAGTGAGAAATGAGTATCAATGTATGTGAATGATGCAAAATGACAAGATATCAAAGATAAAGAAAAGGA